>SMGT01002708.1:25486-35572 GCA_004794575.1 Lanistes nyassanus
ACGGACCCAGTTGGGCAGCTTAACAGTCGGGCCGCTAGACTGGTGAGGAGATTTCCCCAAGTGAGAGATCTAATTTGAGAGCTTTATGACGGTACCTGATGTCTAGGCTGAGAGCCGCACCTTAAAGACCTGTGCGCAATAACTAAGAAAGTAGTGCGTTTCTGGCTACAACGTCTGTGTGACGACACTTTGAGATCCTTTGCCGATAGATACTTTGGATAATAAATATGTGTGACAAAACGTTGATATCCTCTGAGGGTTATGCCGGACAGTAGGTTTGTGTGACGATAGTTGATATCCTTTGGGGATACTGAGTTTGACTGATAATACGTCTGTGTGATAACACGTTGAAATCCTTTGTGGATTATGACGAATAGTAGGTCTATGTGACAATACTTTGATATCCTTTGGAGATAATGACTAGATTGACAATAAGTCTGTGTGACACGTTGAAATCCGTTTGTGGATAATTACTTGGTCGTAAGCCTGTGTGATACCTTTTGAAAACCTTAGTGTATAAATACTTTGACAATAAGTCTGTGTGAAACGCTCAAATCCTTTGTGGATAAGTACTTGATCATAAGTCTGTGTAAGGCTTTTTGAAATCCCTCGTGGATAATTACTTTTGGATAATAGGTTTTCATGACAACACATTGAGATCCTTGGTGGATAGTTATTTCTGATGATACGTGTGTGTGACAACATGTTGACATTTTTGTGGAAAATTACTCGTGATAGTAAGTCAGTGACAACACTTTAAATTCTGTTGCAAACAGTACCTTGATAGTCAGCTGGTGTGAACAACACTTAAGGCAGAAACACTAAGACAGGTAAAGCAACTTACTATACTGCCTTCCATAAAATTGCTTTTAGCAGGAATCAAATCCATGCATGTCACTTGTTGCAAATTTGTGTTGCTATTTGATTTTAATAAGAATATATACCCAATCACAGTTTTAATAGTTTGGTGTCCACAGAGAAGGGGTTAGAAAACTACATAGGAAAAAAGGCTGAAAGACAGGGCCGTGGGACCTGCAGAAGGCTGTTCTGGGGGCAGATTAGTAGCGGAAGTACTTTTGTGTTTGTAACAGTTTGCAGACCCAAATCTTACAGTTCTGTTGATTGAAAGCAATCCTCTTAACATTCCTCATACTGCTCTGCTTCCCTAAAGCCCTGTGAACGTCTCAAAACAGCCCAATCCTCCCCCCCTCATCCACACACAGCATTTTCTCTTAAAATTTACATTGTGAAACTGTCCTCAGACAGGTATTTTTACAACCCCACGGTACATGATAATATGTAGCATCTAAATACAGCTGTCAGTAAAACAGATCAGTGATAGTGGTCTGGTTAATTTTCAACTTTTGTCGATTCCAATACAATGTATTCTTTAGGGCATTTAAATGTTTCGACGATCTCCGAAACGCACCCCTACCCCAACACTCAGCGACAAACTTGACATGTTTGTTCCACATAACTTATTTGGTCAGTAGGTCTGAGGATGACTGTCATATGGCAATATTCAGGTTTACTGGCGATACACAGCTCGAGAACTTCATTATTCTGTAAGATTATGCAACAGACGATCAATAACCGATACCTTCATATCACAGACCCCTTGCACCAAGCTTAACTGTAAACACCTTAATATTAGAACTACAGCAGTTTGACTTTTGCTTTTGGGGCTATGAGTTTAGAATCATTACAGATTTAACAATGTAAACATCAAATGAGGTTGTCACCAAAAGGGTAATTTCGATCTTTCCTGGTGCTAGTCATTCATAACTAGTTACTCTCCTTGCTCTAGCATCCAGCCATAAAGCAGAGGCTGAGTGCACGCTCGGCTGTTCTGATTTTGTAGTTTTGCAAAATACTTTTCGTCAGAATCGTCTGTGTCTATCATACAGAAGTGCATTTTTTTAATTTGCCCATTCAAAAACATTCACCTTACAACGATTACTTAATGAGCGCAAACATTATTACGAGCCTTTTTCAACAGCACATTATTTTATGTTTCCGTTGTTGCTGTATTGTAAGTCATCAAGACAGATAAGGATTATTTAAGGATTACGAAGATTACTTAATGAGCGCAAACATTATTAGCCCAGAAAATATTTCGTTTTTAATCCCCTATAGGGCCTCATCTTATCTGTCTTGATAAATTACGATAAATGACTAAAAGGACCCTACGAACCCTGTCCAAAAACAGTGTTTTTTTTTTGAAAAAATAAGCTTTCTTGAAAAAAGAATTTTTTAAATTAAAGAGAAATTAGCTGGTGACTGCTGCTTGGGTAAATAAGGTTCAGTTTTCTTTGTCACCTAATTTTTTTAATCATCGCAAGTTTAATCTTCTGAGAAATGTTAGGGTTTACTACACCCACCCCTGCAGAAGACTGTAAAAATGCATTAACCAGCCATCAAGACTCTCTCGTCTGATTTGATGCCAAGTATAATATGGTAAAGCCAATCCTCTATTCTCAACACCTGGCACCTCAGACTGTTGCTCTGACCCAAAGTCAATGCCTGTCAGCAGGGGACAGGGGTGCTGTCGTTCAGGAAGAGGTCATTCAAGTGTTCCATAAACAGCTGGAACAGCTTCTGAGAATGGTTTTCAAATTTCATCTAGTGTTTAAATAATACACTGAAAATGATGGAATCATCAACTGTGTTGTTAACCAGTCAGGTGATAGTGACAGCTCAGTAAAAAAGAAAAACAACTCTGTTATTCACCCTCCCATCCACCCTCACAGGCTTTAAATTTGCGTAACCCACTCATCCACACACAAAGTATAGCAACTTACCTGATCACCCCATTCAAGCGCGCGCAAGCGCGCACACACACACACACAGAGTGCAATAGTAACCGATACTGGCAACATCTCATCTGAGATTTACTCCAGGGATAAGTAACCAATAGTAACCAATACTGGCAACATCTCATCTGAGATTTACTCCAGGGATAAGTAACCAATAGTAACCAATACTGGCAACATCTCATCTGAGATTTATTCCACGGATAAGGATAGCTGACCTGAAATTTGCTGATTGTTTTAGATACATAAAATATCTCACCTGGAAAGGTTGTATACGCTGTGGTGAGGACATTGGTGTGGACTGGGAGGGAGGTCTCTGGGGAGAGATCTGCTGACTCATGTGCTGAGGGCCCATCTGCAACTGCTGTGCAGTCTGACTGCCCTTCAGTGGACCGCCTTGACCCATGTGTTGGGTACTCATACCCATCTGAGGCAAGCCGGACATCTGGGACTGGGGAGGTCCATTTATCTGTCCTGGGCCCATCCCTCGCTTCTGCGTCATCATGCCTTGAGGGCCAAAACCTTGCTTTTGAGGCATTCTGGTGGGGCTGGACTGCCCGTGAGTTCCTTGCGACATGGGAGGCATTGGCTGGGATGTGGCAGGGCACGCAGAAGGAGTGGATGGTGCACGGGATGCTCCAGGATAAGGTGACATGTACGAATTCGGACTGTGGTTTGAGTAATGTCCCATGGGCACCGGGGGGCCTGAGTCATCAGCATTGAACCCCTGAGATCCTGGGGGTGGGGCTTGGTGCTGTTGGGAGTACTGGAAGTGCTGGAGCTTGCCTTGGCTTGGACCCGGCCCGCTCACTTGCGGTCTCTGGCTAGGATAATCACCAGAGTACCTCTGGGGCTGCTGCTGGTGAGAATGCATCCTGTATGGGCTCATGCCGACAGGGTTGTGGGGATGAGGCTGTAAAGGAAAAGACTGTCGGCCTTGAGGAGGATGCTGCATGGGACCAGCCATCGTGCTCATACCTCCTGGACTGCCCATGGGTGATGCTTGCTGTATCCCTGCACCTGGCGACCCCATCCACTGCATGTAGCCTGACTGGGAGGGTCCATCGCTATAGTCACCCAGGTGCTGCTGGTGGGAGTTCTGTGGCATGCTGTACTCACTATGTCCCATGTAGCTCTGTGCCATGGGTTGCTGCATGCACTGTTGCTGCTGTGGCATGTACTGAGGATGTGATAGGCTGTTCTGAGTCTGGTTCCAACCACCCCCCTGCTGTCCCATCATGCTCATTGGCTGCTGCTGCTGCTGCTGGCTCATGTGTCCACTTCCCATACCATAACCTTGGTAATTGGCATGCTGCTGGACCATGGCATTCCCAGCTAGGGGACTGCCATACTGCTGTTGCTGTGGCGGTGCTGCCACCTGGTGCTGTACTCCCATGCTCATCATGGTGTCACCAGGGTGATGCAGTTTGGCCATAGAGCTGTACTGTGGGTACCTACCATCACCACCATTGTACTGGTGATTCATTACCGACTGCTGTGACCCAGGCCCTCCTATGGATGTAGCCATGACCCCACCACCAGAGGTCATCCCACCATAGCCATCCTGCCCTGCAGGGTGCCGCTGTGGGTAGGCCTGACTGGGCTGCTGCCCCATCATCATGGCGCTCTGTGGACCAGGGGGCATGTACATTGCCTGCCCTAGCAAGCCATCCCCATCGGAGGACATCATCCGTCAGCTCATCCAGAAAATTGGAGTCCGAGTCAAAGAGTCTGGGAAGGGCTCATCCGCCTTGATGGGGCAGACATAAAAGACTGCAACTGTGGAGACAAAAATAGCAATGTAATGTTTTGTGGCAAAACAAGATAGTACTGTAGTGTAATAACATACCTCTCTACCCAACTGGGAGACAAAAGTAGCAATGTAATGTTTTGTGGCAAAACAAGATAGTACTGCAGTGTAATAACATACCTCTCTACCCAACTGGGAGACAAAAGTAGCAATGTAATGTTTTGTGGCAAAGCAAGATAGAACTGTAGTGTAATAACATGCTCCTCTACCCAACTGGGAGACAAAAGTAGCAATGTAATGTTTTGTGGCAAAACAAGATAGTACTGTAGTGTAATAACATACCTCTCTACCCAACTGGGAGACAAAAGTAGCAATGTAATGTTTTGTGGCAAAACAAGATAGTACTGCAGTGTAATAACATACCTCTCTACCCAACTGGGAGACAAAAATAGCAATGTAATGTTTTGTGGCAAAGCAAGATAGTACTGTAGTGTAATAACATGCTCCTCTACCCAACTGGGAGACAAAAGCAACATTGCAATGACTTGTATTTTCCTTCCAAGTTGTGAAGATACAAATGTAGCAACTTGGCATTGTTCACCAACCTTAGAACCAAAAGACAACATAATTTATAACAAACTGCCAGTGTTAACTCCTTATCATTCTTCAACTGAAAATGTCTAGTTATGCGTTCTCACTGAACATTTGAATAATGACAACTTTAACAGTCAATATGAAGCTGCTGCATGACAACAAGCGCTGAGCTCCGTGACAAGACAAGTGGGAAGTTCATTAAATTAATGATGTGTAAAACCAAAGTGTTAACTATTCATCTCATAAGGTAAAAGTCTATAAACCTAAAACTAAAAGTTATTTCCCCTAAACAATCTTATGATGTGTACACTCAAAAATGTTGCAGATCGTACTATTGGACTAAAATGTTTAGTAGAAATGGTCATAAAAAATATTGTACAGAAAACTGAAGTTGGCAAATTCAAGGAATTGATGACTTAAACAGCTGGTTCTCTTTACAGTGATAGGTCCTTTTATATTTTAGTATTATTCAGCAATGCACTGAAAACACTAGAGTGATACTAGCTGCACCGAGATGCCCAGTGCAGACAATTCAATGTTCAAGGGGAGCAAAATGACTGAAGCAGTCTGTCTTGTGATGAACGCTGCTCACTGCCTGGAGTGAGGGCTACACAGATCGTCAGTGTCCACTGTATTAGGACTGTGAGTGGGCCTTGTGCCTCCATACTAAACATGTTGATAAAATGGATTGTCAATGATTTAGAGACAATGTCACCTCCCTTATTGCATTTTAAAGCAAAACAAAACTTTTTATTAATTAGAACCAATAATGATTTCAGTATTGCTGTTTATAATTTTCTGTTAGCTAAGATATAGTGACGCTGACACTGACATCAGTTTATTGTCGTCAGCTTTTTAAGCTCACGACGAGGTTGGTGGAGGGGGGGGGAGGCGGCGGCGGCGGAGGGATACAGTCAGAACTACATTTTAAATATAAGATACAGCAATCAAGCATTACTGGCAATTAAGATATTTAGAGTCTTATTAAAACTTTTATTTCATTCCCTTTCCTTTCACAAGGAACATACGACAAATTCACTCGCTTTCTCACCCAAACACATATAGGCCTACACAATACACTCTGTTGGTAACACAGACACAGGTTTGTTGTTGGACACAACATCTAGGGACATGGGCTGGCCATCCCACTTCCTGCTTCTAATTATGAAAGCGTCACCAATGAATTGAGCGAGTTTGCACATAGCCACATACTTACAAGATATTAGCAGGTTTATAACACTTCTTTCAAGGGGCTACAATCCTGGCATATTCGCGCACATTGGTTATTATCATCTGTGTACCATCTTCTCTGATGATTAATTTATTGACTGAGAGAGACGGAGAGTAATTAGAGCGTCATAACGTGCACTGAACTATACTAATTTGCTTATCCGTATCATCTTCTATCTTTCTCTCCAACACTCTATTTATCCACCACCTTACCCATCTCTCTTGTATAACAGTGTGGTCTGTACAACCCCTTTAAAATGTCGAAAACTTTGACCAATAGAATGAGTGATTGAATTGTAATGTTAGTGAGTTAGTTTATACGTGCGGTGATCGGTGGAAGTTAGTTAAAAGCCGCCGTGTACACTAGAGTTGTTGAGTGTGTGAGTATCAGAGAGCGAGTGCGAGCGTGTGGTTAATAAATAAGGCCGGGCCCTTTATAGAAAAACTACAACGTCTCGTTGTATTGTGTTTGTGTTTGTAAGGAGTCCATTTACAATACAAACCACCTCCCATTTACGACTCCATCCTTAACCCGACTACCGACCGACGAAAGTGGCCGGTTTTGCGCAGTATACGACTTTCCCTGGTTTAGCGGAAAAAGGTTAGCAGACTTCTTTTACAAAGATGTTCACTGATAAACGCGAAATGTCGGCCCCAAATCCCATGAGAAGCGCAAAAGGACCTTTTTAAATCTAGAATAGACATCGAAAATGCTCCTGACAAAGAAGCAACAAAGAGATGTCGGCAATAAATATTGCGCCGACATCCATTTACGACTTTATGCCTAACGGACTGAAGGAAGTGACAGTTTTGTACAATATACGACTTGCGTGTCTTTTTGACATTTCACAGTATGACTAATACAGATTTTGCTGCAATTAATTCCTGAGAGTCTTATTTCATACTCTATGTTTGACACTTTGTTTCGGCCAATTTGCCTCATTCCCCAACCGCAAGGTCAGGTAGACACAGTTACGTTTCGTTCACAATTTCTAGCCTAGCGAAAACTGAGTTAGCCGCAGATGTCCAGTCTTGGCTGCCATGATAAAATACACACAGATGTGTTTAGATCTCACTCCATCCATCACGGTACACGTACCTACATGTTGTACTAACGTTTCAGTGCAAACTAGTCCTCCCTTATGAGACCCCTCCATCATAAGACCTGATTTTGGCCGGTTTTTTTCAAAGTCATGTATTGCAGGATTTTCTTCAAAAATTAATATAATCAGTATTCTTGTAACTGAATGTTTGACCAGCCGTTGATACCCAGGGTTACACCGTTGACACAGCAAGCTGTTTGTGGTTCATTGCAGACATCGGGCAAGTGGGAAACTGACGACAACAGGTGTGCATTTCATGGTGGGCGAAGTTGACGTTCTTGTCTCACCTGTTGTGAAGCAGACGGGGTTTGACTCATGGGTGACAATGTCCTCTGACCTCAACAAGACGGTTTTTCAGGAACACCATCTGCTGCCTGAGCACTGAAGCAGTCTGTCTTTTGATGAACGCTACTCACAGACTGGGTGGAGGGCTACACACATCGTCAGCGTCATCTGTACTAAGACTGTGAGTGGGCCTTGTGTCACCAGACTAAACATGATGATAAAAAGGATTCTCAGTGATTTAGAGACAACGTCACCGCCCTTATTGTATTTTATAGCAAAGTTTGAACCAATAATGATTTTCGTATTGCTTTTAATAATTTTCATACTGTGATATACTGACACTGACACTGACATCAGTTTATTGTCTTCAGCTTTTTAAGCCCAGTACAAGGTTGGGGGGGGGGTGAGGATACAGCCAGAACTACAGTGTAAATATAAAATACAGCAATCAAGCATTACTGGCAATTAAGGTATTTAGAGTCTAATTAAAAAAAAATTTTTTTTGGTTTCCTTTCACAAAGCACATACGACAAATTCGCTCGCTTTCTCACCCAAACACATACAGGCCTATACAATACACTCTGTTGGTAGCATAGACACATACAGGCATACGCAATACACTCTGTTGGTGACACAGACACATACAGGTCTACACGATACACTCTGTTGGTAACACAGACACATACAGGCCTACACAATACACTCTATTGGTGACACAGACACATACAGGCCTACACAATACACTCTATTGGTGACACAGACACATACAGGCCTACACAATACTCTCTGTTGGTAACTAAGACACATACAGGCCTACACAATGCACTCTATTGGTGACACAGACACATACAGGCCTACACAATACACTCTATTGGTGACACAGACACATACAGGCCTACACAATACACTCTGTTGGTAACACAGACACATACAGGTCTACACGATACACTCTGTTGGTGACACAGACACATACAGGCCTACACAATACACTCTGTTGGTGACACAGACACATACAGGTCTACACGATACACTCTGTTGGTGACACAGACACAAACAGGCCTACACAATGTTGGTAACACAACACATACAGGCCTACACAATACACTCTGTTGGTAACACAGACACATACAGGCCTACACAATACACTCTGTTGGTAACACAGACACATACAGGCCTACACAATACACTCTGTTGGTAGCACAGACACATACAGGCCTACACAATACACTCTGTTGGTGACACAGAGACATACAGGCCTACACAATACACTCTGTTGGTAGCACAGACACAGGTTTGTTGTTGGACACAACATCTAGGGACATTGTCTGGCCATCACACTTCCTGCTTCTAATTATGAAAGCGTCACCAATGAATTGACCGAGTTTGAACATAGCCACATACAAGATGTTAGCTGTTACGTTGTGAGCATGAAAAAGCGCAGAATAACTGGAGCCAATCAAAATACAGTCTTACGTAAAATATGCTAATCTCGTGGGGTCACCACTGAAAACCTTGCAGTTTCCTGGAAGATCTTTACTGCCTATACCCCACCCTACCCCTCCCCCAACCCCCACCTATCCCCTACTCCTAGCCCCCACCCTAACCCCACCCCTTCCCCTTCCCCTGAATCCCTCTCCTCCCGGAACATCCCCCTCTCCCTCCCTTCCCCCCGCCCCTGGAAAGACCTTCGAAATATAGCTCGCCATTTGATTGGCTCCGCTTGTTACACATCCTAAATAGAGCTCGTCATTTGATTGGCTCCAGTAGTTCTGTGCTTTAACATGGTGTGTAGGAAGTTTCCACAGCGCTACTGTTAAAGAACTTTGTTCCTTTTAATGTATGTTTTCATATCATTGTACTTTTCATTCAAGAAAGTTGACAGCGTTTATGACGCAGCGAAAGTACATAGTAATAGGAATGAAAGACGTCATTCTCCATTATCAAAAACGCGTAAGACTCGGTCTTCTCCATCCAATGGGAAGAGAGTAAATTTGGTTGTAGGGGGAGATGAAGAAATTCCGGGGTGTTTTAACGTTTTCTCTGGGACTTTGGCGGTAGGCAGCGAGAGATGAAGACGTGTTAATGGTTTTGTGAAGTTCTAACGGTCAACTGTTGCTATACGTTTCTCGCTGTAGGCTAATCCCGTATAGCAATCTATCTAACTCAGTGTGGAATATCTGTATCTGCTAGTTTGTCGTCGTGGGAAGATTTTGTAGGCTTCCACGCAAAGTATTTTTGTCAACTTTCTCGAGTTTGGAAAGAGACAAGAACGTTGTTGGGCCATCGATGGCTAGATGACCCAACTGTGTAG
>SMGT01002709.1:0-14720 GCA_004794575.1 Lanistes nyassanus
GGCGGCGACGCTACGACGTCAGAGAAACTTCTTATCGCCGACTGGCCGGCAGAGGGATGCTCCCCTGGCTGCGTGGGGACACCACCCTCACGAGGGGAATTCCGAGCACTCGATGAGCAAACGTCACTGTCGTGGTCACTGCTGTGTTCTCTAGCTCTGTCGGTGACGTCAGCAGCTTGCGTGTTGCGGCTGTTGACGCTGTCTCCTTGGCTATGGGTGTTGCCCGGTAGCACTGCGGCACATCGCATCATGGTCCCTTGTGTTGCGGGGGTCTTGCAGTACATTGTTTCTGTATAAGGTGGAGTGTGATAACATCTGCATAAGGCACATGTGATAAGCATTTTGTTAGATATGAAAGAAAGCGAGATAGAAGGGTGTGTCTCACAGCCTGTTGCATTTTTCTATATGAATAATAAACTTATGAAGATAAAAGCCTATGATGTACACCAAGTAAAGAAACGAAGATTAAGATTTCACTTACATGATTGAGGTGGTCCAGCAGTGGCCTCACTTTGTGTTGAGGATCATGCAGTGGGTGGCCCTTTGGCATAGCAGTAGCATTGTTATTCAGATGAAAGAATGACAATATCTACCTGAAACTGTCTCTCTTTATTACTTTGGATGGAAATGCATTGTGCAGCATGGGTGAATGTGACCAGTAGTCATTAATTTAAGGATTTCTGACAATACCCATGTGAACAAGTATTGTCAGAAAATTTGTGATTGCTTGGTGAGACACCTGCTTCCAGGTGTTCACCCATGACCTGGGCAGGAAAGTCTCGCCAGACCTCTGCTTGCTGTCTATCATTTGCCTGGCGTATCGATTTGTCTCTGCCTTCATATGTTTGATCATCTCTTTGTCAAAGAACAACTTGTAGAAATGAACTGGGTGGCACTCGTTCCAGGGCGAAAGATTGAGAGGCCCCCGCAGTGCTGGTGTGCCTTGAACTGCCCACTCCATTGGAAAGTGTTCCAGATTCTGGCACCACTGGGTAGTACAGCCACCAGTAGCTGCACTCGGCAGCTCATCAAATATTGCTGCACTTGGCAATACTTCAAGAGTTGCTGCGTCAACTGAGGCTGCCGAATTTTCTAGCTGACTTTCATTGTCTTCCTCGTCACTGACAATATCCCATTTGGAAGGTGCTCCACACTTCCCAAATCTAATTTAACTCGTTTCGCCACTTCAGGTGATGAACTCTAAAACTCAGAGTCTTTTTCTTCACTATGATTCATTAAAACATCACTTTCGTCTTCCAACGACAGGTTCTCAAAAACCTCTAGTGCCTGTTGAGCCGAAAGATGCTTTTGTGACAAATGATGACCAAATTTCTGAGCTAAATTTGTGTTTCTTTAGTAATACTTAGCATGACCCATCAAAGGTCCACCCTCCTTCCTGCTGGTTCTTTTTGGACTTTCGAAAATCAGCTTGAATTGCCAGTGAGTAGATCACATAGGGTGACATGCTGTGTATGCATGCATGGAGGGGCTTTACCAGGGTTACAAAAATTTTTTATGTAAGGTGCGGTTAAGGATCACTAACTGGAGAATTTAGACCTTTGGGTCATGGTAAGTATTGCTAAAGAAACACAAATTTGGCGAAAACTTTGGTTTTTATTGTTCAGTTGAGGGCAGAATGGAGTCTGCAAAAAGTTTTAACACTTGGATATAATTCTTGGTCACTGGTGGATTCTCAACAAGTAGTCTCAACATGTAAGTCCGATACCCTGCCGGGGAGCTATGCAGGCACCCATGATGGTATAACGCTTATAAGTTTCTTAGCAGACGACTTGTTAAGGGCGGTTGTGCCTCTGCCTATATGAATAAGAATCACCCGATCTGAAAGCAGGGATGTTAAACATTTCTGGAATCGGTGCATCTCCTGGTGAAGTTGGTGAAAAAAAAGTACACACCTGTTGAGCAGTATTTGGTCCTGGAACTCAACAAAATGGTTCATTCTTAAATCTCTACATGTATTTTGATCTGTACAGGTATTGAAAGAATATAAGAGGTAATTGTGATTTGGTTTACTGTGTTTGTTGCAGTGTGGAGTGGGATCGTCTCTTCACCAGGCCTAATTACTTGAAGTGGATCAGAAATCAAGCTATCTCAGGAGAACTTCGGCCATGTCGCTTTCGCAGCATTTGCTGGCGGGTATGTGTGGTATAGAGTGTTTACATGTCTTGCATGTATGTCTGATTTGCTGGTATGTCTGGTATAGTGTACAGATGTGTTCTGCTGCCCACATTATCATATGTCCTGTTAAAGCAAAACAACAGCAGTTGAATTGGATTCAGGTTTTTCGCTTATTGCCAAATGATTCAACCATAGTTGGTATCTTTACCATACTTTTAATGTGGATTTTATCAGCTGATAAGTTTTTAAATTACATTGAGCTTATTGGTTGGTTCTAAAGAATTATCACACTTGTTTGAAATAAAGGAAGGAGTTTCTGGACAGAGAAGGTGAGCAACAGAGGAGACCCTCTGACTACAGCGTATTTTGATGCCATTTTACTGGAAGGTTCCAAGAGCTGTCTAATTAGTTCTTCTGAGCCTGTCAAGGTTTAAGTAAGGTTAAATGCACATGTTCTTGTTTTGAAAACAGCTATTTCTGGAAGTCCTGCCAGAAGACATGAACTTGTGGTCAGAAAAGGCCAGACAAGACCGGGCCAAGTATGACGCTCTTAAAAACATGGTACTTTCCAATACTCATATTTGATTATTTAAACAAAACTACACATCAGACACCCATGCTGTTATTACAGATCTGCGTTTCTTTTTGATAGAATGTTTAAATAATTTAATTGGATATGGTGTATAATATGTGCAGCATCATCGCAGAATTGGCATGTGCAGCGAGCAATTTGTCACCTATAGAAATATATAAAAGGACATTTACATGCTCAGAGGTGATGTTGGCCCTGTAATTGCAGGACAGGCATTAGTTAAGGTCACAGGCCATGTTGACCCAGTATAAAGGGCTAGTAGAGTGAAAAATGAAACTTTGTGAGCTGAAAGAAAAGATCTGTATCAGAACATGGTTGACACAGCTTTAAATTGTTAGTCTCTTTTTCTATCAGACTTTTTTTTTAACACCGAAAGTAACATTCTTTTTATTGCTGTATTAGTCAGAGGAGGGAATCAATTGAAAGCTTGGTGTCGTTTTCATTTCCTGATTGTGACTTCACATTGTGGAAAAGCCTGCAGAGATTTAGATGGCTGAGTTGAATCTTGCATGTTCATCGACTAAAGGAATGGTTAAAGAAGTTGTAAATCCAGATGAAATTATTACATTTGTGTTTGGTGAAAATCACTACAATCATGCCTGCAAATCCCAGTCTATTTACCCGAAACCATTTGGTTAGAAGCTTGAATTTTTGCATGCTTGTAGAAAATAGTACTACCAAGATGTCTGCATCATGAGTTACAACAGTGACCAGATACACACCACAAAATCACAAAGAACACACTCACTTTTGAGGTTACCCTAACAGAAAGTCTCAGAAACATTGATTCTTCTTACAGTAGATAATACCTGCTCTTTTTTGCCTATGTTCACAAAATCATTAACACTTTGGATCTGCAGGGCTAAGACCTATGTAGAAACCCCAGAGGGCGCACAGATTTACACTTTTAAAAAACAAATACTACTTGAAAACTACCACACGCATCATAATATATTTTACATATTTAGAAAGATCTATTCTTCCACATCACACTGGAAACACTACTTTTAGTTAAAAATATTAAATTGCACTTACTATTTGGTGCCAAATATAGTCATTTTTTGCACACAAAAAATTGGTACAAAAGACGGTTTCACTGCTTGTACACTTCCCACAGGTAAATAAATCCAGTAATCAGGAGTACTCCACTTTGAATCTGTTGGTGAATGGTTCCACTGTGAAATAAAACACAATTGCACCCTTGAAGTTCCCAAACTGTTCGCATATTGAGGTGTTTTTAGTGTCCAAAATTGCAGAGAACTTGTAACGAAATGACCAGGTGGTTATGGTGAGCCAGTGAATAGAATTATTTGTGGAACTTGTTCCAAATTCCTTGTCCAGCCTTCAACAACTTTTACGTTGCTGTCAAACTCTGGATCATCTGCCGCAGCATCATGATCTATATCTTCTGCATCTTCAGTATGATCGCCGGTTATTTGTTTAGACACCCCCCTCCCTCCGCTTCGGTATCTTGTCTCTGGCTTCCACTCTCCTCTTCCAAATCAGTGTCTCGAGACTCTTGACTCTGACTGTCTTCCAAATCTGTGTCTGACACTTTCGTGGCTGTCGTTACTGGTATCGCTTTCATTTAGCTCTTCCAAAACGCTAAGGGCCGCGGAGAGACGCAAGGTCCTCTTCCCGCGTGTAGCCATTTTGAACAACGGAAGCAGACCAGGCCAGCCCCCACTACACTTAAATCTCGTTTGGCAAGCCCAAACTTTTTCCGAAACTCATTTAGACAGTGCAGGGGAAACAGGCGATGATAGAGCTTTACAATGATATAAAGTTTACCTCCCTTACACCATTAAATGCATCGCTGCAAATGTTTAAATCCGTTGATAGTGTGCAAGCAACGTGGGCTGAAGGGTATGATAGGGTGTTGCTTGTATAGTATCTAGGCTAAAACACATACAACTTAATTAGTTCATGGGATGGGTTGATGACTGTAGCGTCGCACCTTCCCCCACCTTATGTTACCGTGGATGGGGGGGGGGGGGTGCTAATACTGCTCTGATTCACAGATTATTTAATGTCGGGTCACTGCACAAACCCGGCTACCTATTTTAATTCTGCGGGCAATGAGACTTTTGCACCACCTGGCAGTTTGCTGTCAAGTTACTTATGAATTTATCTCACAGAAATGGTTATGGTTCATTTGTCTAAAATTTATCCCAGTTCTATCTAGCTTGTGAGGCTCCAGCTCAAAGCCACAGCTATCTTTCTCAATCCAAAGAAACCTGGTTTAAATTTTCTAATGGCACTGATCCTGACAATCCTCGTCGATACAACTTGGAGGACATCAGTTTTCTTCAAGATGACACTGCCAATACGAGTTTAGATTTCCAAAAACCATCCTAGAATTCACTCTGCAACTGGTGATTAACTTTATCCATTATTTTTAAGCAAATATTTTTATGAGTTGGAAACTTATCCATTATGTTTCTATCCCCATTCATAATTGTACACTCTGCAACAGAGCAGTATGGCCATATACCAGTGTTTCTCTGGTTTGTTCACTGCACTTTCACTGGACATGTGGTCTGCTTCTGCCAGCCTTTCATAGTATGAAGTCACAGCTCTAAAGTCATGGACCCATTATTTTGAAGGTGAAGCCCATGGCTGATATAAACGTTTTTATTATTTAAACAAAGTATATGCCAAAGTATATGCCTTTGCTACGTGTTTAGGTACGGTAAGCTCCCTTTAGGGCACAGGCGTCTGCATACGGCTATGTGTGAGCGCTGCCAGTATCTTTGTTGGAGTTACCAAAGTATATGCCATTGAACCATGGAGTTTGATTTTGATAACTTTGGTAGCATTTCATCTTTCATTTATCTGGACCTTGAAAAGATGAATGGGGTTTGTTGGTTTGAGTGACTCATTAAACTCAGGCCTATTTTTTTAACAGAAAAATCATCGTGTTAAGTTTATTTTTATCTTCATAGTTTACGAAGACCTTTGGAAGTAATTGTAGTGTCTTGTGTGTAATTTTAAAAACTGTTTCAGTTGATCACCAACCCTCGTGGAGATGTGGACTCGGTCAATGTTGCTCTGAACAACCCTTTGTCCCAGGATGAGGAGGTGAGAGCCAGGTGTTCTATGAGTACTTTGTCCCTCTTTTTGACACATGGACAGTTTGGTCAAGAAATATTTTTTACTTCAAGTGATTAGGACAGTTGTGTGCACTGTTTTATACTCACTGTACCTGTCTGTTCCCACTCAGGTGTAGGCAAATCTATAGTAAAGTGTTCTCAGCTTGCAATCATTCCATTTGGTTGAAAACTGTTGTATTCTTTAGCAGTCAGCTTGTTTGAGTCAAGGCATTTACAGGTACCAAAATAAACAGAACTTTGCAGCCATTTGACAAGTGGAGAGATTTTCTTCAAAATATTTTTACACACAGAGTATTAAGGGTAGAGAATACTCAACATTTCACAGGCACCAGAGAATTTCTTTATTTGAAATGTAGAAAACAAAAGTTAATCTGGTTATTTCACCAGTTTTTGAAATGTGGGTACTCTTTTGCTTGCAATAGAACAATTTCAGTTACCTGTTTTTTCCGAACTTCCTCATTTTGAGGCCTGAACTTCCAGAATAACTAGTCCTCTGAAAATACTTCTTTGGTGTACAGTTGAAGTAGAAAGTGATAAAGCCATTTACAACTGAAACATTCCACAACTGTTATAACAACTGGGACGGCTGTGCTCATTTTGTTAACCATTATTTGAAACCAAAATGTTTCAGAGTCCCTGGAACCGCTTCTTCCAAGACAATGAGCTGAGACTGACCATAAAGCAAGATGTTATTCGCACGTAGGGTTTCATTTCTGTAGATCTCATTGTCTGTGATGTTATATCTTGCTGTTTTTGTCTAGCAGTATTTCTGATTGCCGAATATTGTCAACAAGCACCTTTCTCTTTACTCCTTCTTCTTTGTCTGATGACCACTTTTCCTCTCCTGCCTTTTCACCTATGGTAAACAGCAGTTAATGGTGATAACACTCTGACAGCTTGGTCGCTCATTCGCTGCTGGCTTTACTTTGATGGCTTTTTCTCTTGTTCACTGCTGGCTTTATTTTACCTTTCCTGCCATTTACCTGTTAACCCTGGGTCAGTTTTCTTTATCTCATTTTGTTTTGGGTGGGTGGGTATTAAGGATCTTTAATCCACTAACTTTGTCAGCCCTCCTCCCCCCCACCAGCATCATCTGGACCAATAAGTCTTAAAGCAATCAGTGCTGTTGGACCTTGGAATAATTCAAACATATGGTTGGTGCGTGGATGGGTTGGTTGTGGTTGGTTGGTTATTTTAGATGAATATTGCTTTTATCTAAGTGATTTCCTGGTATGTGGTTGGAGAGGGGGAATGGGATGGGGTCCTAGTAGTTTATACACTGAAACAAACAGTGGATAGATAGCTTTAGCAAGATGGTCCATGCAGAGCCACAGTTTTTAAGTTTTGAAAGAGGGCTGTGGAGTCTGCACTGTGTTTAAACTCGGGATATAATACTTGGTGATTCCTGGATTTGAACCACCAACCATCCACATACCACCTCAATGATGTGCTGCAAAGCTATACAAACTATCTAGTGACTGCACAAAATGCATATATTTTAAACATATGATTTAGTGAACAAAGTTAAATGAAAATGTGATAAATAACAATTTTTAGAATTTAAAAAGTTGGCCTTAATGAGCAAAAAAAATGTTAGTCTAAATTGGAGCAGCTTTTTTCAGTAAGCACCAAACAATTCCACCAACACCCCCAGGGAAATGACAAGAATGTGTAGCAAAGGCGATTTTCTTGAAAATTCAATAACTTCTATATTGGAGACATGAAAGGTCATCTAAAGTGTAGCTCAAACAGTGAACATTATTAAAGTTGTATCAAAGGGAACATGTCACTGCTGCCTTTAAAGTTATAAAACCATTTAGAACTGAAAATAAAGTTAGATCATTTGTACATCTAGATAGGATGATCTGAATTTCTAAAAACAAAAGTAAAATCAATTCAGTCAACACAAACCATCAGTCACCAGTTGAGTTAATCAAAGGTGGAGAAAACTAAGGAATGTGAGCATGAATTATTTAGAAATAAGCTTAGAAGTCCTTGAGACGCACACAAATTAATTTCTTAACTTTAAAAGCTTGACCTTTAGACTAAGATACCAAATAAGATGGATCATTTGTTCACAAAGATAAAAGTGTCTGTTGCCCTTCAGCCTTTTTTAAAGAGTGTATTTGTTTTTCATAACTTTTCCTTAATGCAACTGAGAGGTTCTGCTGTACATTCAGTGAAAATAATAATAAAATAAGTGTATTTATCAGGTGTTGAATCTTATAATTCAAGGTGCACATGGTTGCCTGCATGCACACACACAATGCACATACACAATGCACGTATGCATGCAGACTTGCACAGCGACACTGCTACACACAAGGTATCCCCAAGTAGGTGCACACAAAAAGTAATGCAGTAATGGGTACCAAGATATTTGTACCGTTTAGATGAAAGCTTTTAACTTGTAACAGTTGTAATGTTTTGGGTGACTGCTAATACTAGCAGCAAACCACTTACACAGAGCAATAACTACGAGCAAGGACATGGACATCCCTAAGTGGGAATCTGGACTTGTCAGACACTGAGGGTACTGCATTTGAATATTATTTCTGATACTTCTCCTATCTTTTTGGATGCGTCATCTGTCTACTGGGCTGGGATATATGTATTTTTTTGGATGGGGGAGGGTTGGGAGTTGCTCTAGTTATCCTGGTTACATTCCCGTCCCTGTCGCCAACCCTCGTCACCCTTCTTTTCCCAGCCATATCATAACGTACCTTCTGTTGCAGACACGGCATTAACCATCCAGAACAATAGCGTTAGACTTGTGGCAGTAACCTTGCTAATTGCTTTGAGCAAGCCTGCGCAGATAACAAAAGCTGGTTTAGGTCGTCTGTCATTTGTTATCCTTAGCATCAAATCTTATGTTTCCTCTTTCAGCTACCCCAAAATAGAATTCTTTCAGTCCAATCAGATGCGGAATGTTATGGTGGACATCCTCTTCATCTATGCAAAAGAAAATCCTGATGTTTCCTACCAGCAGGTTGGCAAACAGCATGCACTGATGGCTCTCCTGTGGATGTTGTCTCACCTTTCATTTTATTGTTTGTTGTGGAGCAAAGAATGTGCCCCTTCCCCATCATCCCCTCTCCCACAAACGTCAACACTTACCACATACACCATTTGCTTATCGTTTTTAACATGTTTTAACTCTTTGACGCTGGAGGTGGAGGCTGTCTGTCACTTGTGTTTACCGGTGCCAGATATTGTAGACACCCAAAAAAAGGGGTCCTATGAGGGTTCATCATTTCATGTAGAGAAAACCTTTAACTCATTTATTTCATATTGAAATAATTGAAAAGAATGTTTTGAAATTATTTGCTGTTTGCTTATTGGTGATGGCAAGTAATCCAGTAATCCAACCATCTCACCTGGTCACACTTTTGATTTGAAAATTGCAGTCACAGCACTGCATACTTCTATAAGCACCATTACCCATCATTTAATGATCTTAGAATGCAGATCATACTGAGACTGCAGAACTCTATTTTCGTCTACTTCTGAATCATCACTATTGCTGCCATCCAAAATAGGGGTTCCGTTTGAAAGCATTAGCACTTCTTTAATCTTACTCTCAGCACTGGATTTCATGTGGAACACAGATCTAGAAGAATCTAGTTTAGACAGCTGTGGATGCATTTATATCAGAGAAAACCAAACTGCTGCATATTCCAGAATTTTTTTTGTAACTTGTTGGTGTCCTTTAACTAGTTTACATTGTGTGTGATATCATTTTCTCAATACCATACATGTTATGATGATTGGCGTCAAAGTGTTAAGGCATTTTTTCTGGAGACTTACTGCACTGTTTGCTTGCAGGTACCAGTGTTTGGCAATATAAAAATTAATGTGTACTTTTTCAGCCATGCTTATGGTACTTCAGCTGTCATTATGTTGTGGTCTGATTGAGTTATTGTTGTAATTGTTATTTTCTTGCTTCTTTGAGTTACTGTAATATCTTTTATTCTCCTTTTCCACATCAGCAATCACTGTTTCTGTAAAATATTTCACTGTAAATTGCATGAGTGTTTGTGATCATCTTAACTTGTTAACCTGAAAGTATAGTACAATCTACAGATAATTGAAATTTATTTCAAATGCGTAGCTACCAAAATAATATGGTAAAGATCCCAGAATTTTTTTTTTAGCTAAGAGAATCTGTTTACTCCCAGATTACTATTTTAAAGGATCCCAGACATATGGACAAAGTTCTACCATATGCTTGATACCGATCGGATCCCAGACACATGGACAAAGTGCTACCATGTGCTTGATACCAGTAGGATCCCGGACACTTGGGCAAAGTGCTACCATATGCTTCATCCTGATAGGATCCCAGACATATGGACAAAGTTCTACCATATGCTTGATACCGATCGGATCCCAGACACATGGACAAAGTGCTACCATGTGCTTGATACCAGTAGGATCCTGGACACTTGGGCAAAGTGCTACCATATGCTTCATACCGATAGGATCCCAGATATGGGCAATATGCTACCATGTGCTTGGTACTACTAGGATCCCACACCCATGGGCAGCGTGCTACCATGTGCTTGGTACCAGTAGGTTCCCGGACACATGGGCAAAGTGCTACCATATGCTTCATACCGATCGGATCCCAGACATGGACAAAGTGCTGCCATGTGCTTGTTATCAGTAGGTTTCCAGACACATGGGCAAAGTGCTACCAAGTGCTTGGTACCAATAGGATCCTAGACGTGGGCAAAATGGTATCATGTGCTTGTTGTCAATAATGCTTCAGGGGTTCAGATCCTATGTGACACGTTTTTTCCAACTATGGACATCTGTCCTTTAAGACTGATAGTAAGAAAGGTGGTTTTGTTAATGTATTGCTCCCCCTTCACTTCTGCTTTTATTTTTAATGACTGATTTGAGCATCAGGGAAAGATGGGGGCCCGGGGAGCTCTGCTCATTTAGCATGAGACATGTCAGCATTGATACTGTGCCCACTGACTGTGATGTGTAAGAAACAAAAAGCGGCATGTTTGTTCTGCTGACCCCATATCCTGGCTGGTGATAGGGTACTCGCAAGAAAGCATTCACGGTTCTGTATTTGTAAATGTCATTTATTCAGCATTTTTGGAAAGCCAAGGGGCTTTGAAGGCAGCATTGAAGATTATAAAATACCAAGTTAATATGACAGGTCACTGCAGTATTCACTTGCTTACTCGCTCACTATTTTATTTTATCATAATTGCATTTTTAAATAGACATCTACTAACAATAATGTGCTGTGAATTCACAGGGTATGACCTTGCAAGTAGTGTGAGCCACCAGTGCACACTCCTTTTTTCAAATATGGATGCCTGTTGTGTAAGACTTAGACTGACATTAAGAAAAAAATGCACCTTCTTTTTACTCTAGCTTTATGGCACACCTGCAGAAATTGCACCTTTTTAAAATTTAAGTTGCACCCTGACTAATACGAACTTTTGGGGAGGTTAGGGGGGTTTCAGATATGTACCCTAAATATTATAAATAAACTAAATTGCATGTGTTATACACATTGTTGCTTTATATGAATATTCATCGAAAATGTGTTAATATTGTGTTCACATACATTAAGCTTTTGCTGCCTAAGGCTTTTAGCAGATTTTGGTTTGCATGATCCAGAGTTGTCAATGGTAACTTATAAGTGTTGTCTTGTGTGTAAGTGTATTTGTTGTAGACTTTGTTGTCATTTCCCAGTAAGTTTTGAGTAACTGCCCACATTTACATTGCTTCTCTTATTTTTCTAGTTTCCCGGAATTAGCCTTCTTCAGAGAGCAAAACATGCAGGATGCTTTGATAAACGTTCTTTTCTATTACTGTCGGTTACATCAGACCCTTTCATATAAACAGGTCAGTGCATGAGTCTCCTGGCCTTGTATCCTAGCTTACATGTGTATGGAGTTTGTTTAAATTTGTCTTATAAAGCTGATTTGTTGTTAGGAAGTTCATGTGTTGTTGATAGCATTCATGTGCCCGTTTGCTTTGAGGTCATGCGTGCATGATTCAGGACATGCCCTGTCCAAATCCCATTACAGATTTTTTTGCAATGGTTTAGTAAAGCTTTCGTCAAGATGAAGAAGCTACAAAGCAGAAAGAAATACCTTTGATTATAGAAAGATTAGCATCTCAACAGTGTCTCCTGTTGTACAAGTTGGATAACGGGTAACCAGTAAAATCAGTTACATTCTAAATTTAAGCTTGGAAAGCATGCAGTGATTTAAAAAAAAATTATGAGTCATTTTCTGTCTTTGACAGCAAGAACTTGATCCAAGCTGAATGTTGACATAGAAAAAATCAGCACTACCCCTTCATCAGGACATAACACAAAGCATAAATAAATGAGAGAAGACAATTACCTGTAGATCAAGAGAACTTCTATGGGGCCTGTCCTTTTCAGGTCATGCAGAGGGTCACCTAAAAATAGATTGAACCCTTCCGCTCACACTTGTGCTCAACAGGCCTGTGCAGCATTGCAGCTGGGGCAAGCGTAACAGGGATTCAAGTTGCAAAACACTAGGAATATATGAAAATTGTCCTCTGTATACAGGTGCCAGATTGCCATAAGAGCCAGAAAAGCATAAAAAATGGATACGTGATGCAACATTATGGCAGGAAGTATTTTGATCTCAAAGCCCGAAGCCTGACTATATATGTTCGAAACATTTTGTTGGAGGAAGTGGGCCAGCAGAAACAAATTGTGATTCCTTTACAGCAGTCTTTATAAAAGAACAGATAAAATTAAGTAAACAACTTTCTGTTTATTTAGTGTGCATATTTTTATGGATAAAAGTGATGCACAGTAATAAGTGTGACCACAATGTGGGATGCACAAACCTCAAGTTTTCAAATGGCGTATGTCTTCTGTACATTTCTGTGAATTGGATGTTAAATTTGGTAATCTGTTTGGATAATGGTTGGTTGGGTGTTTATTGCTTAACGTCCTGTCACAAACAAAGTGCATATCAGAACGGTGTTGTTTAGACACAGTGTGCTGCCACATGTGGGACTGCTGTCACTACACAGGCCTCAGTCCCACCCCGTCACATTATATTGACACCGAACCAACCAGTCCTAGTACCGTTCCCTGTAGTGCCAGGCGTCTGGCAGGGCAGCTGCTAGATTCCCAATTCTTAAGTCTTAGGTATGACTTGGCCTGGGCGTGAACTGCCGACCTCCTGCCTCAGAAGCAGACGCCTCAACCATTAGACCGTCGATCAGTTTTCAATAGTTTTAGTGTAACATGTCAAAGGCCATTAATGTAGCATTTGTTGGGATATGATACATTTGCAACTTTTTTCACAGATACCTAGTTTTCGGGTTTCAGGGTAGAATTAGATATAGATAGTCAATGTAACACCAACAGTTTTGCAGGAGAATACATCAAAGATAGTGGAAGTTTTAGCTGTTCAAATGGGCAGCAGATCTCATTCAGTTGTTTTATTAAGGATTTGCTTTTGTCTAAATTAAATTTTAATAATCTGCTCTTTTGCGTAGCAATGAGTTGCTGATACAAAAGTGCAGTGAATTCCTCAGGCTTTTCATTTTTAGTGAAGATTTTTTTTTAGCACAACCCATGTTGGTTATTATTTTTCATCAGACAGACAAGATAAACAGAAGTGCAGTTAAACGAAAACCCTCCATGAACTTCATTTTCATCGAGTACAATTAACAAGAACAGCTGGCCACTTGCCATGTTACAGCTTTGTTGTGATCGGAAGCAAGGTTGAGGTCACGTAACTGTGAATCGGTGACATAGGCGCTCATGTGGAAAGCTACAGTACATTCATAGTTGGTTTACATACATGGTGGTTTAGTCAGCAACTTAGGTCCGGGTTTTGCATTGTCAGGTCTCGAGCAGGATTTCTGCGGTAGTTGGCAACTTCACATTTAGGTGGGTAGTGTTGTGGTAGTCAGCTCTTATACAGAGGGCTGCAGAATCTACTTGACTTGCCTTTCAATGGATGACTGGCTGAAGCCCTTCCACTGTTAACAGATGACTGTCTGCACCATCTCCCTACGTACATCAAATACTACAGACACTCTTTTACTCTTTAGTTCTTCTCACATCCTCTCTCCCACTCTTTACTTTGGAACTAACATTTTTTGTGCCCCACATGGATGGTCTGACTGCACTTTTTCCTGTAAGCATGATGATTCTAACCTTCCAACAAATACCTTAATTAGGTTGGCAGAGCTGGTCCTCAACCGTAACACCTTTGAGTTCAGTGGTGATGTTTTTCCACCAAATCAGTGGCATAGCCATGGGAATGAAAATGGGAGCAAGCTATTCTTGGATGTTCATTGGTTGGCTTGAACAGCTTGGGATGTTCTGCACTTGGCCAGGCATAGAGCGACTGCCACACCAGGAAAACTAACACTCCAGTCCACTCACAACTCTAAACACGCAGCCTCATCGCATTGCTGTACCGACCCACCATCTGCATAAACTACCTGTATGTAGAATCTGGCACTTAATATCCAAATCTGAACCCAACTTCTTCAGTACGCCCGCTTTTAGTTTTTCAACAAGATTCAAACCTATGAGGTCTACTGGTTCAGTCCAACCAGAAAATGCCATCCCTTCATCTTTGTGCCCTGGGTGCACCTCCTGCAATGTTGCCCTGTGCCATATTTGCACCACCTAAATGTTGCCACAAAGCTTCACACACCTAAAACCACTCTGACCATAAAGTTACTTTACCTGCGTGAACCAAAAGCACACCATCTGCCCCACTCTGCTGTACGTGTGTGAAGCGGAGCATGCACTGAATCACCAGTTTAAAGAACACATTGCAGACAAAAAACATTGCAAGAAAACCCCTGTTGCATGCCAGTTCAACATTCCCCCCCCCCCCCCC
>SMGT01002709.1:14726-35569 GCA_004794575.1 Lanistes nyassanus
CCCCCCCCCCCCCCCCCATGGAAGATGCACAGTGCTTAACTCCAGGAAATAATCCTTGGCCACACCTGGATTTGAACCAGCAACTTTCTGTGTACTACTCCACTTCTCTACCCAGCTGTTCAGGCCCTTCATCTCCCCCTTACCTTCATTCTGGAGCATCAGTCTTCCTCCCCACCTACTAACAGTGTTCATCCTTCACTCAGAGATATTTCTTACTTGCTTCCACTGTTACCCTTAGCATTTATTTACTCTTTGTGAGTCATACCACCTTATTGTACTTACGACTGTCTTAAAATTCTGGGTTTTCTTAGTTCATGTTGATTTTATTTCTACATTTACTCAATCTGCCCTTTCTGGTTTTCTGGCTTCCTTTAGTTCCTTTCCTTCCCATTACTCTATTTTCTATTTTCCATGCATACTTTCTGTGTTTCAATTACCTTGATCTACAGATAAGCATCTTTTCTCATTTATTTGTGTTATGTGTTCTGTCCTGATTAACGGATAGTGGCCCAAAACAAAATTTGTCTGTGTCAATATTCAGCTTGGATTAGTTCCCCTATTGTCATCTTTTACTCCAAGGTGCAGTCACTTGTTTTATCATTTTCTGTATGCCATTAATAGCTTCAATGGGATAGAGCTTACCTACATTTCAGTTTCATTTGTTATGGCTGCGAAGCACATAACATAGAGATGAAATTTCGTTATTAGAGGCAAGGTACTGAAACGTACTAAGTCATCTCATAAAAGTTGTATAGCTTAATGAAACTGTGCATTTCATAATTTACAATGTGCATCTGGCAGGGCATGCATGAACTGTTGGCACCAATCATTTTTGTTCTTCACTCGGACCATCAGGCCTTTCTTCATGCTTCAGAATCTGACGCCGTCCTGTAAGTATTAAGGAGAGATGATTAATAATTGTGATACAGTAGTCCCTCCTTGGCAAAACCCTTTCTGGTATGACATTCTCCTTGATGCAACTTGTTACGACTTGTCCCCAGTTCTGTCTAACGAGCGGCATCGGGGATGGCTTATACGTGCAAGATTAGATTCTTAATTTTATGACTGGAGTGACCTTCCCTTGTGAACAATTTTACAGCATTTTAAACTGAGATGTTCTTTGTTGTTGCCCCACAAGTTTTGTTAGGTGGATTATTAGGGCAGAGACAGTTTTTTGTTTGTTCATTAACTGAATTATTGAATGGAATATGCTGAAAAGGAAATGTAAAAACCATTTCCCACCAGCAGACAGGACCACGCAAAATCATTCCCTCGGCCTTCACTGCACCTGTCTTCATTTGACAAGCATTAACAAAATAATTTCCTGTATGCTTTTTTCATGCTTTGTGCCGATGACTTGATTGGTTAGTTGTGAGTTCACTTTCCCATTCCACCCATGAAGTATGGAGGGGGTGGAGGGTCGAAATACAGGAGGGGAGTGGAAACCCAGGAGGTTGTAGCTAAGTGTTTTGAAACTCTTGAGTAGAGAGCATAGGCTTTTGTGCCATGTCTCTTGTGATGCAAGCATTTGAACGGCATATAAAGCAGTTAAACCAGATAAAACAACATGCACTGCTGGGTAAGTCACTCATTGGGCTTCCAAGTTTGCTTGAATTGACCTCCTCTAACAGCAGCTGGATGAAAATGGCATCAAGCGTACACACAGAGAGAGTTTAAGTAGTAGAGAGGAGCGAGAATGGAGAAACGGCAATCAGCATTGCAAAATCCTTAAATGTTGGAAAAAATTGAATTCAAACAAATATTCATTGGAAGTTGATCATGGAGAGGTGGGAGAAAGGTGAAAATAGAAACTTTCTCGAGTGTGAAAAACTGTGTACTCTGTCATTGAAATTTAAGTGAATATAATTGTACTGTAGCTTTAATTTTATAATTTTAATTTTAAATACGTTTCTGCACTTCACCATAATTTGGGGGTTTTCAGTCTCTTTGCTTAAAGAACAAAATACAAGTATGTACAAGTTTACAATAACAAGTGCTGGTATGGTCATTGTAGTGCATGTTTCATTATTAAGACCCCAGTTAAGTCTTTGTGGTGTATTTTGGGTGTCATAATAGGGAGGGACTACTGTATCTACTTAGCTGGTGTAGTATGCAGGGATGTGCATTGCAGGTTGTAACATTTTAATTTTTTCCCAGCCAGATCAGCACTGATACATACAGCGATTTGGTCTTCCATAGTAGAAAGACCAACTGTTGTGGTCTAGGCAAAGTTGATATCTATGTCAGTGTCATTTTAACATGACCGGAAGGGTAGCAACTAGCAACTGCCATTCAGCCAGTTATGTGAAAGAATTGGAAGAAATGATGGCATCCATTTACAAGTGTCAGCATGCCATTGGTATACAACATGCCATTAGCTTTTTCGTCTGACAGAAAATGCACTCAGATTGTGTTGCCAGAAAAAAATGATGTTTTGGAGATTATCACCTGCCTAGAAATAAAAGTTTCTTGCTTTGCTTATTGGGAAAAATCAGATGATGAGTGTGATATAATACTGTCATATCCAGTCATATGGTCATCAGTTCGTGTTTTGTCACTCAGCGTGAGAGCCTGTCACAAGCCTAAATTCATTTTGTTGTAGCTAGGATTAGGGGTTTCATATAAGTCACGACTTGCTAGGGAGTACTTCAATAGTTATAGGGGCTTCTGGGGGCTGGTCATGAGGGTGCTCAACATGCAGGAATACTCTGTTTCACTGTTGGGTTCTTTTCTGCTTGAAATAGAAAAGGTCTTTTTCCTTTCTTTCTTGTTTTTTTTCCTGTTCACTTTTTTTTGGCCAGGTTAAATTGCTCTTTCAGTGAGTATATGAGATCTAAAATTGCTTCACTTCATGTCGTTGCATGCCCAAAGGACACACATTGTTCACAAGTGAGTCTTGTGTGATTCTCAGACTTTGTCCTTGACATTGTCAAGCAGTTAATACCTCCCATCCCTATTCTAACAGTTGATCCAAATGAGTTTTGCATGATGATTGCTTTGATCAATGCTGTCAGTGACTTTCAGTCCAAATCAACACTTTTTTCCTGAGGTTCTCAGAGATGAGTATATAATTTTATTCCTTTAGAAATGTCTAACAAACCTTTTGAGTCTGAACGTCATTTTTAACTCTTCTGCTTTAAAAGGACTTTCTGTGTATAAGATGGCAGAGTACTTAATGATAGATTTGTGTTGATCAGAAGTCTGAAGGGTGTCATACAGTGTGAAAATGCCATAGATGTGGCTGGACATATTTTAACAAGTTACTTGGAGTAATTTGGCACTGTGGCTAGGTGGCAGCTGCATGTACTTGCATGACTAGTCATCTTCATACCTAGCCTCCTCTTTCTCTCTTGTTCACATGTGCATGCACACACATACATGCGCATGCTGCTTTCATCTTGTGCCAGGTTTTTTTCTTCTTTCAGTGGTGGAGTACATTTCTTTGTTCTTGTTTTGATAAGCTACTTCTTTCATGAATCCTGCGACTTTCATAATCAGAGTTGTAAAAATCAATGTTGGACAGTACCAGACATTTGTATGAGAACGTACCTCTTTGTTTCACTTTTGTTCAGCTTAGAATTTCATATAGTATTCTAACCATTGGAAAAAGTACTTTAACATAATTTTATTAAAAATGCAAAAAATAGCTCAGATGGTTTACAAAACCCCCTTAATTTATTGCTCCTACATACCTTATTAATCTACAAGATAAAGAGCTAATGGTCATATCACCTGTGAGTCTCTGAGACCAGGCATTATGATCATTTGCCTGAAAGAGCCAATGAAATTTTTGACCCTGTGTTTAGCCTTGCCTGTGCATGTTAAAACCTGTGCACCACAAGAGCTAGTAAAGCTTTGCTATCTTTCACTGCGTGACTATTCAAATGGTTTACGGTTTTCAGATGACTGAATTCGTACATATGTAAGGGATAGGTTGGAAACGGCCTACAAAATACTCAGCTGTGGAAAGAACGATAACTGCTTGGCCGAATTGGCATCAGTCTGTGTGATTCTTTATTGTTGGGCAACTTTAATTCACAAAAACAAAAATTTAATAATTTCATGATACAAAACACATCTTCCTAGTGTTGTGATTGATAGGCTTCAAGCTCAGAATTTTATAATTATTGTGCAACATGCTGTGGCATCCCAAAATAAATATTTTGTGACTGTGCTGTCAAATGGTTATAAATTTAATCAAAATTCTTTTCCAAGGCAAATCAAAATATGCAAAAGGCATGCATCTTGCTTCACTAATTGTAGTGCTGAGAATGAAAATATAACTTTCTCAGCTTAAAAATTTTGCGTTAATAATTAAATTCCAAAGTTTACAAAATTCCAGAAATAAGAAAACTATCAACTCATGTTGTTAATCATTGATATTCATTTATTCGCAATAAATGTCAATCAATAAAGCACAAAATCACAGAGATGAAAGTAAAGTTTATCTCCATTATGAAATCATTCCACTGAGACTTGTTGCTGAAAATAATTATGATAACTGGTTCTAAAGTCGAGTCAGTGGAGTTTCGCAGTAAGAAGGGACCAGCCCCGAGTTATTGTAAAGGTTTTAAAGATTGCTTCTCTTAAAACTGAAAGGATTATTGTAAAGGTTTGAAGGGTTGTATCTCGTAAAAATGAAGGGGTTATCATAAAGGTTTGAAGGGTTGTATCTTGTAAAACTGAAGGGGTTATTGTAAAGGTTTGAATTGCTGTGTCTCATAAAACTGAAGGTGCCTCTGTTGTCTAGATTATGAAGCAACTGACTATATATATATATATTTTTTTTTTGCACTCGGTGATCTAATTATGTGTTTCGTCCTGCAAAATACCGAAATGCATGAATGTGCTTTCTAGAACAGCTTTGTTTTCTTTGCAGTCCTCCAACCTCTGTCAGTTGTTGGTTTTCACATTTAACATTTTTGTGGAATGTTTGGTTTCCCCATTCAGTATGTTCTGCCTGCACACCTCTATGTGTTCATACCACGGGGAAGGGAGAGGGGGATGAGTTTCATTCTAAGTGTACTCACATGCACATACTTACACACGCACTCGTCCATACATGCATAAATGTACATGCTAGCATGCTTATGCAGATGGCTGTACATAATTTTATATAAAAAAAACGAAAATAGAATAGGGTAACTCAGTGTGGGAGAATAGCACATAGCATGGAGCAAATGTTATACTTAAGTTATTAGAGACCTGTGGTTTGGTGAATTTTTTGTGCTAAAGTAAAGGATTACATTAAAGACGATTGTTTACATAAAACAACACGATGGCAGCTGGACACAGTGAAGGCATTGTAGAATGCTGCTGGAAATGGTTACACAAATAACTTGTTTAATCTTTGATTCTTATCATTGCACATCAGATCAATTTGAATTAACATAGATAAACTTGCTGACTTGGTAGTAAACTTTGAGCTGGAAACTATATCCATCTGAAAGATTTTTCTTGAATCTGGATTACTAACATGAGACATTATAAAAACCTCTATTGCAGGCCCATCATCAGAGACATGTTGGATCCACGATACCTAGAGCATGATGCTTAGTAAGTATATTAGTGCATTTATATCTGTGTTTTTCTGTTTGTTTTTGAATTTACCTGAATGCTGAAGCTGTGGTACTTTTATAAACGACTGTCTATGTGTATGTGGTTACTGTGTGTGCTAGGTGTGTTTCCAGCTGCTTACTTATCATCCCTGTTGGTAGAAACAAACAGGTAACATTTCCTCAATCATGATAGTAGTGGAGATGCCTTCACATTCTTATTGGTTTGGGAGTTGTAGCACTGTTTGCAGTTATTCATTGTTTTTCTTGTTTTCTAGTATTGACACATGCTTATATGGCCAGTTGAAGTATTTGGGTTTACTTCACTCCTTCATTTTCAGTAGTTTTTGTCACTTGGCATATGTGTCATTACTCCGCTTATTCATTTTCAGTAGTTTTTGCCACTTGGAGTATGTGGCTTCACTCATTCATTTTTAGTAGTTCTTTGCACTTGGCTTATTTGGCTTTACTTATTTCTTTTTCAGTATTGTAACTTGACTTATGTGGCTTTCCTTCACTCATTCATTTTCAGTAGTTTTTGTCTCTTGGCCTATGTAACTTTACTTCACTTGTTCATTTTCAGCTTTATGTTCTGTCAAGTCATGACAACAGTTGAGCCCTGGTACCTGTCCAAGGATGTCCCTAGTGCCCCCAAGGTCAGAATACAGAACACTTGTGAATGCTTTGTGTTTCTAGCTTTTACTCTGACAGGAAACAGGTTGCAGTAGTCGCATAACTGCACGATTGTTCTGTTGTAGAAACATGAGATCTTCACTGGTCAGCCATTTATCTGTTGTAGAAACATGAGATCTTCACTGGTCACCCATTTGTTGTAGAAACATGAGATCTTCACAAGTCAGCCATTTGTTGTAGAAACATGAGATCTTCACAAGTCAGCCATTTGTTGTAGAAACATGAGATCTTCACAAGTCACCCATTTGTTGTAGAAACATGAGATCTTCACAAGTCAGCCATTTGCCCGGCCGCAGGAACTGCTACCATCCAGCGTCATTGTCACTAAGCTGACACGTATCCAGGATTACCTATTGAAAAAGTCGGACCCTGACCTCCATACACACTTGGAACAGCTTGAAATTGCTCCACAGATTTATGGAATGTTAGTGTGTCCCCCTATTTATGGAATGTTAGTGTGTCCCCCTATTTATGGAATGTTAGTGTGTCCCCCTATTTATGGAATGTTAGTGTGTCCCCCTATTTATGCATTACTGATGAACTCCCTCCCCTCCACCTCCAAATCAAGTCTCCCTTTAGTGGATTTTCAGCTTTGCATTTTTACCATTCTTGGAATTTTTGTTCTTTTTCCCATGATAATGTTTATCTAACTTATAATCATAATAGTTTCTTATGCTTTGTGAGGTCAGCCAAGTGTCATATTAAAATTCTAAATGTGATTGTGAAGCCATAAAATTTAGTAGTTCTTATTTAAATGTGAATCAGAAAGATAAAACTGTTCCTGTATTAACAGACGATGGCTGAGACTGTTGTTTGGACGAGAGTTTCCAATGCAGGATCTGCTCATGCTGTGGGACGCTATCTTTGCTGACTCAATTGGTTTTGACCTTGTGGATTATATTTTTGCAGCCATGATGCTTTATATAAGAGAACTTTGTGAGTACTCCGCAGAATCAATGAGATAGTGATATAAGAATTGCAAGTCCAATGTCCCTGATATCCAAAGTATTTTAGCAAATTCTTGTGATAGAATTTATCTGTAGAAAATACAAATGTGTGGATTCTTCTTGTTGGGTTTGCCAGTATCTGTCATCTGGCTTTTGATACTTATTGTATGCTGTCATGTTCCATGACAAATCGTCATGACGTTCAAAATCTTTTTGTGGCAAACTTAGATGGCTGATCTGATTTTAATTCAGTTTCTCTTGCTGTCCCTGTCAAGCTCACAATTGCACACACATAAGCACCTGTGCATGTGCACATGCCCCTCCCTGCATGCCTGTCCTCCCCCACCAACAATATTGATCATATACTTATTGTGTGCTGTTACTTTCAGTACTGGCCAGTGATTATGCAGGCTGTCTGAGCGCCCTGATGAAGTACCCTCAGGTGTCTGATGCCCATTACTTTGTAGAGAAGGCGCTGTGGCTTCGAGAGCCTAGTGTGAGTATTGGACAGCATTTTGTATACAAGTATGAGTGTTGGACAGCATTGTGGCTAAGTGGGAGGGTGTTTGAAGCGTGTAGCCGTGAAAGTGTTTAGAGACTGCTTGTTGGAAGTTGGTCTGGTTACTCTTTTTGGGTGAAGTACAGTACATTCCCTCATAAGACTTGCAAAATTTCCAAAAATCGGTCTTGTAAAGTGTGTGTGTGTGTGTGTTGGGGGGGGGGGGACTAACATAAAAACCACAAATGGGCATGCAACATACTGCACACATTTAAAATAAGCTCACCTACCTACTTGCAGCCATCATCAGTAATTTCTCATTTTGTATGAACATACAAGGTATAAAATTTGTCAAAAGATGAATATTTTTTGAAAGTCCCCACCCCCACCCCCACCCTTCTCCGGTCCTATGGAAATCCATACAGATGCTAGGAGATGCACACAAATAAAGATCTGTATAACAGTTTTTATGGGAAAATGTAATATCGTCATGCACTTTTTAGTACTGGATGCAATATCAGAAATTTATGATTAGTTATGGAAAGTGTGAAGATATGTGAAATGAACCAAGCAACCACCGTTATCGGCAGGTGGTCAGACCGTTCGGCTGTCCCTGGACATTAGCCACCCTCGCTTCATATAGAAGAACAAAATAACTACAATATTTGTTTATAGGGAACTTTTTCCCAGCATTTGCTGTCTGTGTCTTGCATGTTTTCCCTTGAGCGAAATTGCTGGTAAGGGAGAGACAATCTCTAACCCAGCTGGCAACTTTGTGAAGGTTACACAGAAAAAATTATCAGTCATTGAAAATTAGGTCACTTGCAGCTTCCTGTGAACGCAGCCATGATCTGTAGGCTCTATGTGTAAAACATAAAGTGAGGATAAATATAATCATTTTTACAGACTTGATGCATGAACTGTATAGAGAAATGTAGTGACCTAAGGAAAAATCAGTGATTTTCTCTACAGCCATTTCGTGAGACTCGTCAGGTATGTTTCTATGTGTGGGGTGGGGAAAAGTTTTGTTTGGTTGTTAGGTTTTTCATTTATCTTTATCACTGGCTATCACTGTCTTCTTAAGGATCACACCATTCTTCTTTCAGCAACATCCACGACCGCCTAACTATTACCATCAGGTTGTTCATAAAAGCCGCCATGTGTCTTCGCGCACCAAACAGAGTGAGTTTTCTATTGGCACTTCACTAGCGTCAGAAGGAAATATACTGTGTAATTTTACGGACTTTTTCTATGAAGATATCTAAACTGCTGATGCTATTAATCACTAGGGGAAGATAGCTCTAGCAGCCACAGGTTATACCATAACTAAGATACAGCTCGTAGTAATTGAGATTCAATAAAAATGCTTGGGAAAACAGGTTACCCCCTCCCACTACTACGCTGAGCTATCAGTTTTTTTCCTTGCTGACTCTAAACTATTTTTTGTCACCTGTTAAAAAAGTGCCCGGAGTTTGTTCCCATCATGAACTATCCTGGAATCCATGAGGCACACTATTACACTAGCCCTATATTGGATAGCTTCCCTTTCCCTACCTAACTACCCTATTTACTGTGGCCATGTAACCTTAATCAGAACCTTGGGTTTTTTTTTTTGTCTTACCTCTGTAGTGATCTGATAGCATGAAGGTTATATCCTTGCCACCAACACAGTGAAAATCTCTAGTTGTATGCTCAGATCTTGCGCATATTGTCTTTCAGTACGGTAGTTGTTGACTGGACTGGCTATTTGCCATAATTAGCACAAAACACCACAAATGTATTTATCAATAGATACAGTAAAAAGTCCCTATTAATAATTTTGAAAATGCACTAGAATTCAGGTCTTAACTGAGAGGGGTCGTCATAGAGAGTACATTTAGTGTTACCCAGGATAGGCTGGTGAAAAAAAAAAAGGTTTTATCAAAGAGGGGGTTGTAATAGGGAAGGTCTTGATAGGGAGGTTTTACGGTATTGATAATTCAGGACTATTGTGAATTGCATATAGTGGTCAGCAACATAAACACTAAACATTATTTTTCCAGGTCATCAACTTGACATTTATCGCAAGTCCACAGTTTTAATATTTAGGTCAGCAACAGTATTACACATTGTTTATTTTTATATTGGTAGCTACGTTTTTTTTTAAAAAACTAACTCCATCCATTTGCCTGTCTTGCTTCTGTAGCCCACCAATCTCATCGACAGCATGGGATGGGCGGGTTCTCCTCCTTCTCTCGTAGATTCAGCCGCCCCAAAACTCTGTCCGTCTCTGTCCAAAAGAATCTGCCTAAATCTTCCAGCGAGCCCATGAATCTACAGACTGACATTTCACCAGGTAGACGCATGTGGGAAGACTTCCTCATGGTCATCAGTGTTGTTCTTGTTAGCTGACTGTGACCTGAATGGTTGGGCTGGACATGTGTGGCGTTTCAGAGTGTTTGGTCTCCTTTCTGTCAGCAATACATGTCGTACAGAAAAATTATTGGGTCTCTTTCTTTTCATTTTTTTATGGGATGCCTTGTTCTAAACATGAATTTGTTTGTGTAGCTTGGTTTAAATTTTGTTTGCATTAAGTAATTGGCTGAAAATTGTTTTTGGAACCAAACAACAGGTAGACGAAGCTTTTCTGAATCATTGTCTAATCTGTATGCAACAAAAGTAAACCAGAGTGTAGATCTCTTAAGTAAAGATGATGCCGCATGATAGCAGAGCACCTGCTGCAGGGATTGAGGTCTGCGAAATACTTCTGACAAATTATTCTGTACTTCACGACATGGCCTCTGAGCAACTATGCTTGATGCTTGGCTCTGAAATGCAGGCCTTTTGTTCAGGGCAAGTGGGATGCGCAAATGCAGTGAACACAAGGCTGGAATGAAGTGGTTACTCAAAAGTCGTGTCAGGTGACCTCACCTTTCACCCACACTCGCCCCTTTGGCAACCTTAAACTTTGCCCAGCTCTTTGCCCAAAAGCCCCCCCCCCCACTCCAAAAAGGAAGAGCAGACAATTCGAGTCTTGGGATGGCATTAAAGCTGAGCCACATCCCACTGTCAAGTGGGGCAGGTATGTGGTTCCCCCCTCCTCCCATGGCAGGTGGCTGACGTTGCTCCCCCTTCACCTTGCTGGCCTACATTCTGATCAGTCTGGACAACAGATTTGATGACACCGACTTTGGATTTCTGCAAGCACCATCTGTCGTGAATGCCTCTTCCTGGCCTACAAAGGAGCACCAGAATGTACATATCACCGTGCAGTTTATTAGCAGGAAATATCATCCCTTGCAGCAAAGTGAGGGGTCTGTTGCACGTGTCAGCTGCACGGAAAGAACTCACATTAGTTGGTTTGCTCTCTCAGACTCTCTGGTACCCCCCTCCCCCCATCACCCTGAGTCAGTTCGTGCCTTTGTTCTTTGATTTTCTCTGACCAGTGACACGACCTCTTGCCTCATCTAGCACAAGACCGTGTTCTCTCCTTCCTCTTCATCCCTTGTTTTTGCCATCATCCTACCACAGCTGTCAATGATTAGACCCGGGGCTGGTAAATTCGGGTTGGGAAGGGCTTTGATGTGATGCTCAACCGTAACCTCCTGCTGTTGTGACAGTTTGAAATCATGCACCTGTGAATCGGTCACCACTGTTTGACATTTCATTTTGTTTAATGTCCAGTTGGCAGCAGATTGCTGCAAGGTGTGTGGGGAAAAAGTGGTATAATGGAACAGAAGGATTATGTTTAGTGACCTCAGAACCTGGTGTGTGACCTCAAACTTGCCTGGCAGTAGCCTGACTGGCGACTGGGTGCCCAGTTACCTGTGACATTCCACCTGGCTGGCGACTGGGTGCCCAGTTACCTGTGACATTCCACTAGCACCTTGAGCAATGCTAAACCACATGCTCGCAAACTGCAGCGACTTCTAGGTGGCAAAAAAAATTGCAAAGCCTTTGCTTTGTTGCATACTTTGATATTTGCCATATAACAGCATGGATGAAGTGCTGCAGGTTTTATTGTACTTGATGCCTGCTTTGTTGTCGTGTGGCATTGCCTTGACATCCAGTTATTCTTGGGCTGGGACTGCTCAGCTCTGAGCTTGCTGTTTGCAGGGAAAAATCATCACGCTTCAATTCGTTGCAGATTAAAATCTAGTGAACAGCTTACAGAAAGGAAGTTAATTGCCTTGTGAAAAAAAAATTGGTTGAATAGACCAGTGCAAATTTAATACAGACATTGGCTTGTCTTTGGGTGTATCCATGTACGCGGTAAACTTAGACTGTTGCCTAACAAAGGAACACAAAGGGAGATAATGTGGGAGCATTCTTTCTGTTTAGCTCTTGGCTACTTTATTGCATGCTGAAGTTGATGATGGTACTCTGATGTTGGATGTGGTATTAGTTTGCTTTGCTTACGTCTTATATTTTTGCTTGCTGTGAGTACATGTAGTACATAATTGGCAGCAAACATCTTTGCAATATTCTGATTTGCATTTTACATTTTTCATCTTCAGGCATAGTGGCTTTGCAATCTGTTCTTACTCACGATGAAGGTACACTTCTGATTCTGCTTGTTGTCAAATGTTTAGAAATCAGGGGTAGCAAATGTAGATATGACGTCCTTGTCAAAAACAAACTGATCATTGTTACGGTTGTAGTCAAGATAAGGGAATTACAACAAAACCCTTAGTTATGGGTTAAACTAAAGACCAGATTCACGTTATATAGCTTCACCAAATAAACCAAAAGGAAGAACGTTCATGCATGAACAGGTGATTTTGTGTGCATGTATTCAGCAGCACATACAACCTCTTGTGGATGCTGATTGAACAGAATCTTTTATACCTATCGTTTATTGGACATAATATGTTGTAGGGATTTCTTAGAGCTGGCTTTTATGTTTATCATTTTGAGAGAGAGAGAGAGAGAGAGAGAGTGTGTGTGTGTGTATTTTTTTAAAGCCTTTAGCATGGCTGCTAGCAGTACATGACAACTTGAATTCTGTAGAAATTATGATGTTTAAATTGACAGTAACAGTGGTGAATATGAACTGTTTTATCTGTTGCTGCGTCTTTTGAATGTAACGTACCTTTCTTTCTGGGTGGTCTTCGGTTTTCGAAGGGAGTGGCCATTAGTGGGGAGCGTTGTTTGAAGTGCATCGCTTCTTTTGATCTGTCATTAAGCACAGCTTGTTAGGTAGCAGCAGCAAATAAATGTTTCACAAATGGATTCACCGGTGAATGAAAAAGAGAGAAAAAGAGCTTTACTGCTTGGAGAAAACAGATTGCAGAAAATGAAAACTTCAGTTTGAGAACATCAGTTTTCTTTTATATAACAGTACAACATGTGTGCAAATATGAAGGAAAGAAAATTCTATTATATAGAAAAAAGATAAAGGAATAGAATCCTTGAGATCACCACTTTCTGTGACCCTGCCATCGTGAGACAATGCTCATCTCTTGGTGAGCATGAAAAAGCGCAGAATAACTGGAGCCAATCAAAATACAGTATCACGTAAAATATGCTAATCTCGTAGGGTCACCACTGAAAACCTTGCAGTTTCCTGGAAGATCTTTACTGCCTATACCCCACCCCACCCCTCCCCCAACCCCTACCTATCCCCTACTCCTAGCCCCCACCCTAACCCCACCCCTTCCCCTTCCCCTAAATCCCCCTCCTCTGGGAAAATCCCCCTCCTCTGGGAAAATCCCCCTCTCCCTCCCTTCCCCCCGCCCCTTGAAAGACCTTCGAAATATAGCTCGCCATTTGATTGGCTCCGCTTGTTACACGTCCTAAATAGAGCTCGTCATTTGATTGGTTCCAGTTGTTCTGCGCGTTTACATGGTGGGTTACTGGCTGGCCTTACCATGGGGTTCGGTGCCCAGCTGGAGCTGGGTGGACTTGAAGCAGTGCATGGGTTGAGAACCAGCCTGAGGATGAGTGATGTCATATCAGCACAAATAAGAAGTAGAAACAATTTTAAAAACATTTGTTTGAATGGCAGGATAAATGCAACATGTTAGTGATTGTTTTTCAAGGAAAGGACGGTTGAGAGAGAAATTAACTAAGGTATGTGTCCTTGCGTTTATGACCTGCTGATGATGACGGGTACAAAAATCTGTTGTCAGTGACGCCACCTCAGGGGAAACGTGGCTCCACAGCAAGCCTGTCACAGGTGGAGGACAGCATGTTCCATCAACACCATGGACACTCCACAGCCTCCCTGGGCCATGTAGACGTCGCATACCTAAGGTCTGCACAGTCAAGTCCTGCAGCCTACAGTCCTATCGGATTCAGTCCTGATGCCATGTCAGAACAGGGTGCAGGAAGCCCAACAAAGTATTCCACTTTGCCTACACGGGGAAAGGCTAAAGTCAGGAAATTGTCCAGACATGTAAGCAGTTTTTGTGCGTAAGGTGTTTTTTATCTTTATAGTCAATGATGCATCATTGCTCGATGTTAAAACACATTCCCAACGTGCCGTATGTGGTATGGCGGCAGATATTTTCCGTATGCCGACGTAGTTGAGAGGGTTTTATGGCAACTTTTGAAAGGGCTGAACATAAGCAAGTTAAATAGAAGGGAAGTAACATTTTCAGAGACAAGAACCATTTTTCTTTAGTTATCTCCCTTATTTCACAAAAAAGATGTTATGGGGAAACAAAGCATTTGCAATGACCCACCCATCTAACAAAAGTGTAGGGCAATGGGCCCTGCCATGTTGCTGCATTCGGTTGGATACCTTTTTCAATGCAGCCTTTTACACAGAATTGACACCAGATAGATTTCAGGTAGGAATGATTTTATTCTTCTTTTCTTTCAGACTGCATTGGAATGATGTTTTTATTGCTGATAGTTTTTCCCTACAGTTTTTTTAAGATACAAAGAGACAACAGGTTAGGTCTTGGCCTTTTTATATGCGGTTAAATCTCGTAGGTGCATATGATGCATACAGGCAGGTTTCACAGTATTTAGATGTTTCTTTGTCCTCAACTTTTGTCATCTTATTTTTATTACAGTTTGTGAATAAGATTATTTTTGCAGCTATGACATGCAAGATGATTGTGAAAGGAATAAAATTTCATTAAAATCAAAATGTTTTGATGTGTACTTTTTATGTATGTAAAAGTTGGCGATTATGTGGATGTCTGACTGACTCATTTACTTTTGCAATCACTTGGTGAAAAATCAAAGCAAGCATCCTTGCTCATATGCACAGAATACATGACAGATGACCCCAGAACATTACAACAAGTAAATACTCGCTATTGAAGTGAAATCCACTTCATTTGTACAGAATTGTGCACTCAAATATTTCTGTGAGCGGTGGACCATCAGTCTGCCGATCATGCTGGTTGTCACTTGGGGAAAAAAATGAAATTTCCTTAAAAAAAATGGAATGACTCACATTTTATTGACTGAAAACATGAGTTTATACTCGAATGAAGCGATAAGAGGCTGAGTCACTTCAAGACAATGCGCTGTGGCTTCTGCTCAGATTTTCGTCGGTCACCATGATCACAATCGCTATTTTCAGTTTTGTATAATACAAAGTGCTTCAGCAAATGTGACACCAAGGCTTTTTTCAACTGTTTTTCTGGTGTTGGATAAGGCAGACACGCTTGATTTTCAGAGCTTTTTAGGTGTCAGCCAACAATCGGGATGCCAACAATTGCCAATGCATCCTGCAATGACTTAAAAGGCCATTTTAAATTATGTTAAGGGCTTGTTTGCATGTTTATATTGTAGCTTTCACTGAAAAGCTGTGGTGTATGTTTTGCACCATTGGTTATGTCAATTCATTGTTAGTTTGGGTGAAACTGGAAAAAAAACGTAATAGCTCTGAGATTTTTGTTGATCGTTGCTACTGTTGACTTACAGAAATGCCGATTGTCGTTAATGGTGTCTGAAAATGAATTTCGAAGGTTGGAAAACTGATGCATTTTGTAATCGTTGGATGGGTGACTTTTTATGATTTTCTTGTTGACCCCAGATTATCTGAATCTGAATCGCCCAAAAAAGAGAGAACTTAGTTTGGGCACTTGTCCATTTTCACACTGATTTGGGGGAACATGTATTTCTGGATTTACCCTCCTTTTCTCTTTTTGTTTTACTCCAGCTTCTCAACTTTCTTGCAGGGAATTTTTTTGCTGGATGCCAACAAAAGTTACTCAAAGCAAAGGATGCAGGCGTTGATGCCTTTGTAAGAGAAGCCAGAGATGACAAGGCTCAGGCAGACAGCCTTTATTTATTGCAGATGCCAGATCAGGAGCCAAAGTTCACCAGGCAAAACTGTGACAAGATGACTGATAACCTACTTCCCACAGAAGTCAGGCAGCATCAACGTTTTGTCTTGAGTAGAGCTGCTGATATGAACTGCTGTGTTCAAGCCTGACCGCTGCAGTCTTTGGAGAAGACACCTTCCATCAGGCGCCGAGAGTGCATATTGTGTGGGAACTTGCTGTCAACAAAGGCAAGTACTTGTCCCCACAGACAGTGAGCAAAGGGACTGATCCAGATGGATGTGGTGCACTTGACTTCTACCATCAGACAGGCGACTTCCTAACTCTTGGCATGTTTGATGCCTACAAGCAGGAAGTCATGAAAACAGCTGCAAATTCACAGGATCTTGGGCGATGCCATTTACTTGCAGCTGCCAACATCTTGGAGAGAAAGATAATTTCTCTTTTTCCAAATAGGGGTTCACTGGAAAGCAGAACACAAATGAACAGAGTGTCCTCATCTGATATGGAGAAATATTTTCAAATTTCCATCCTCTGTGTGTCCAGTCGGACAGACTTGGACAAGACTGGAGACTTCTGGTGCTTGCCACACAAAGTACGACAGTGCCAAGGAATGGATTTGTTTGCACCATTTACATCATTAAAAAGATTGTGTACCATATCATGTCTCAACTGTTCCATGCGAACATGCGCACACCGAAGACGGAGAGTTTTTGGTAAAATTCATGAGGGCGCAAGGAAAGGGTGATTATTATGTATTTCCTGTTAAAGACGACATTTTTGTCATGTCCATGTCTGAAGCTGATATTGAAATTGTACCACCCACTACTTTGAACAACAGAGGCCATCATTTTTTCTCCGCTTAATGCTGTCTGGTTTGTGTTTTGTAGTTTGGTACACTTTTTCCTGACAATCTTTCAGCACAAAGCCTTTGTGTATTTCAGTTAAATGTTTGGAAATTTGCATACTGGATTTTTTTTTCTTCTGATTTGATTGAATGGTTTAATGAATATGGTAGTGTTTGTTTTAGTCCAACCTGGAATCTGTTTTGTTGTATCTCTTCATGTTCAAATGTGTTATTCCCCCCCCCCCACAGATAGTTGTTTATTGCTGCCAGACAGGAATATCAGACTTTAGAAGGACTTTTTAAGAGCATAAATCTTGAGTACTTGGGATAAATAAGGAGCTAACTGTGGATACTGTGTGCCTGTATGTTTGTTGTAGTGATTTGATGGTGTTTTTGATTTATGTACCCTAAGAATTTAGGGGGTGGGGTTACACTGACACTCTTCACAAAAATACTGACAAATATAAATCTGATTTGAACTTGTGCACACATGCTTCCTTTCATTAAAAAAAAAACAACCCCCCCCCCACCTTTAGAGGTTGACATGTTAAAGCAAAATATAGGAATAGGGCGACAGTAGGGTCGACCAGCAAGCGCCCCACCACTCAAGCCACAGGCAGCCATCTTCCTCCAGCAGTGACAGTGCACCATAGCCACCACCAGTCCAGAGCTCCAAGCCACGGCCCTCTTCCCTCCCCCTACCTTCCCCTAGCCCACTGCCTCCCCCAGTGCAAAATCACTCCGAGATGGAAGCACTTTCCCTCTCAAATCAACAACAGCAACTAGTTAACTGAAGTTTTGGACTTTGCACTTCATTTTCACTTGGAAAGATGTACATCACTATAAAAAGTTTGGTTGTTTCTGATGACAGTAAACCCAGAATGTTGAAGAAACACTTCACTGGCATTGTGCAACCTGTTTTATTTTTTTTTTTGAGTGGATGTGTGTGTGGATGGTAAATTTGCTGAAACCAATACTGTGAAACCTGCCTACAGTGACTATATCTAACATCGGATATAAAGTACTATTTAACATATTTTCATTAAAATTCTACCATTATTTTGATGTTCAAAAAATGATCTTACGAAATACTTTAAGTAGATTACTGCACATGCTGTAGTTTGCAAGCAACATTTATTTGAAACGTGATGAAATCTGTGTCTCAACGGTTGTGACTAGATCAAAATCTCTCTCGGGAATGAGTTATCATTTGTAAAAATGGTGTGTTAAAAATATCAGCATTACCTGCATCTGCAAACATACACAAAGACTTCTAGAACTTGTGTGGTTCTTTTTATTTTTTAAAGTCAAGGTGTAACAACAAGATTCTTGAATGTTGATAGTTTTGTAAGTCACGGTGGATTTTAGAAAACATGATGTGTTTTCAGGAGCAAGAGATGCAACAGCAGCTGACAATGTTACAAGGTCAGCTGAATGACAAAGATGCAATGTGTCGGTACTGTGCCAGCAAACTGGATGTTCACATAGGTATGGACTTTGCCTAGGTGTTTTGCCTTGTGAACATCTCTAGTATATCATACAGGTGTCTGTCAGTTGTGGGACTTTGTGCAGACTGCTGACCACAGGCCCAATATGTGACTGTAGATATTGTGGCTTCTCATGCAGGCATATAACAAGCTGACGTGCACACTTTACTCACCTACTTCAGCTCTTAAGGTACAATGTGTCCATAAATGGTTAACCCCTTTATTGCTTTAAAAAAAAACCTGCTGAGATGTTTCTTAAATCCTGGGCCAAAAGTTGTGTAATTTCCTAATTCATTTCATAGACAGCATGCAACCACATCAGTTAAAGCTGTTGATATGATGTGTGTGAGTATTGTCTCTTAAAAATTTGAAAGCATGTTAGTATTTGTAAAGATGAACTTCCAAAGGAACTATCTCAACAAATTTGAAATGCTTCCGGCTGTTATTGTGTGCAGGCCGACTTCAGGAAGAGCTGTCACGGCAAAATTTAAATGCAGATGATGACATCATGGTGGCTCTGGCTGGAATCAAGCTGGTAGGAGTTTATGAAAGAATACATAACAACTACTAGTCTGTCTTTGCATGAGTGCACATGTATAAAAGAGTGTGTGCGCGCATGGTTGGGTACATGACAAAATAACATGCTACAGATTGTATTTCACTACAAACGAGTTGCGAGTAGCATAGTCACTATAAATTTATGAAAAGTAGCGATGTTGCTCAGAACATATTTCTTATAGCAAGTAGCAAAAATGTTTTTGCTGAAGAAATTGGATGGGTGCAACTTCTTTGGTTTTGGAACACAAACTGTTTATGATTTTTGGCAGCAATGTTGCTGTTGATGATGTGGGAGTGGTGATGAACCTGGCTAGATGAAAAGGGTTGGTGCTCCATGAGTGCTGTGTTCAGTTTGATTGCCCTGATGTTGCTTATTGAGTTAATGAGTTATTGCCACATTTGCGACTCATAGTTTTGTTGCCTAAAGCATCAGACTGGCACCTCATACCATCCTCCTTATGAGTAATAGACCATAGTCGCAGCTTGGTCAAAGATGAGCATTTTTTAAGCACCAAATTGCAGGAAAACTCATGAAATACATTCGAACTTCTGAAACTTCTCCAGCATAGGCTGTTTCCAGATGGCTCGCCTAATTCTTTCTGTGGGATGAAGATTTATCTGAAATACAGTTTATCTTTGAAAATTATGAATGAGCACACCTGGAAAGAAGTAAAAAAATAGTGTATTACAGGTAAACCTGCCTTGTATGTCCCCTGAGAGGAGTGGCCACCTGCTGTCCTGGGACATGATCGCATGGATTAATTTCCAACTCTAAATCACCTTAGACCAGCGGCCATCTTCCAAATGCAGACAGGGACAATGATTTTAGGGACAAAACTTTAACTTTACCTGTCCTGAGGAGACAACTCTACATGCTTTTTGGGTCTCCACCACCTTCCCCAATTTTTTAACATTCGTCTACATGTTTGACTTCATCTGAGAATTCCTGTTTAGAGTGCCTTTATACCTTACAGTCGTTGAGGTAGTAAACATCCATGGAATTAGCTGCAGGAAAATGAAAAATCCTGATGCTTGATCCATGTTAAGATTTTTTTTTTAAAAAAAAGAGTGTGTCTGCCAGATATCGCAAAAGATTTGGCCTTTCTTGCTTCTCGATTGTTTTTTTCTGTCTCCGATCTGTTTTACAGGTGTTTAGAGATTTTTAAATGATATGCAATAAAGTAATTTTAGGTCACAATAAAGAAAACTTAACCAAGCAAAACTAGACTAACAAAACAACATTGTTTTGGGGCATTGCCTCATCTCACACACTTCTCATGTCAGCTGAAAAGGGCCCTGGTGATTTGATGATTTCAAACGGGTGGCTGGAATCCTGGCATAAAAGATACAGGGTGAAGTTTTCTGCATCATGCCTTTTTTGAAGGCGGCATAATGAAGTGCAGTTTGTAAATATATGTATGCTCACATCTACCTAGCTAGTTTTTTAGTTTTCCTTTATTTTTTCTCCCCCATCACTTCCTGATTGATCTTTATAAAAACTTATCAATTTGCAAATTAGGAGCACCCCTGACGAAGGGCCACCTGTCATGTCGGAACACCTGGGTGGAAAGAAGGGTGTCCACACAAGGCAGGGTTACTTTACTTTTTTTTTATAGAGCAGCTAAAATGTTGCTGCTGCTTTTGAAAAAAAAACCCAAAATGTTGTGAACTGCAGTTTGTTTTGAAGTACTGACAGAAGCAACAAAATACAATTTTTGAAGGAGTGAACCCAAGCATGTGTGTGATGCGTGAGCGGAGGTTGGATTCATTAGTAAGTGTCACAACCCGCTCCCTCACACCGCAGTCATACTTGTCAGTGACAGGAGGGGTTTGTGGGGGCATGTTCTTTCAACCAACACTCGTACACAACAACACAAGACCGGCAGTGAAATGAACGAGGACCCAGCCACATATAATTTCTTAACTGTCCGGATTTACCGGAACTCTCTAAATCAACAGAGTTCACTCCTTTGGTTACAAAAGTCACTAACAGAACAACTGTCAGGGGCCCGATCCAAGCACCAGATCGGCT
>SMGT01002711.1:0-13916 GCA_004794575.1 Lanistes nyassanus
CCCAAGCTGGATAGACCGCAAGGGGAAATAATTCTGGTAACCCTGAGGGGGTTACAGACAGAATGAGTGCTACTGGGGGACTTTGTTAAGCTGACCGAATCTGTTTTCGGTTCACCTCTCCACTTTGACCTATACACGCCCTGACCATTCAGATTCTCACCAGATGTGGCAGGTCGGTCTTCTGTCTTGTTACACAAAACTGTCGCCAGCCCGTTGACGAGTCCGCAGCAGCCCCACCCCACCCCAACCCGCTCCGTCGGAGGCGTCACATGCAGTCCCTACTGACCGGATTCCTGTCACAGGCCGGCCATCACCCTGTCACACGCGCCCAACCTCACCTTCAGTCCTGACAGCAGACGCCAGTCGTTGAGTAATTCCGGTCGATTTCTGCCCAGTTTGAACCCTGACGTGTCAAACACGACGCCTGAAGTCAGCTCACCCGGTCGAGAGCATCGTTAATGACCCACCCAACAGGAAAACTTGAAACAGGAAATCCCCCTTCTATTCACGACAAACTGTCCAACACGTGAATTTGTCACCTGGCCGCAAAATTAGGTTCAAAGTGGGACCTCAGAGAAGTCTGTAGAAAAGTTTTAGTAGCATATATTTCTCCCCCACCCCCACGCTCCTCCCAGCCGTTGCGCATGTGATCATAGCACGTACGCATGAACGTGCACAGCACGCGCACACACGCACTCACACTCACACACAGGCACGGGGGCAGCACGCGTGCACGTGCGCCGGCTGGGGAAGGTAGAGGCATGAAAACAACCACGGCAGTCTTCTAGGCAGCTACGGCAGTTTTAATTACCTGTCAACAAGACGTAACCAGTGCACGTGCGCTGGAGCTGGAGTGTCGGCTTCTTTCCGCTGCACCTGTCCTTCCCGGAGCGACAAACACCACGTGCTGCCTAGTCTTTGCCTTAGCTCGCGACAAAATACATCAGTTATGGGTACAGTGCATGAGATACGCGCCCTTATCTCAGCTCTGTGACAAAGTATATATATATATCTCGGGCAGTGCAGGATTGGTACGGCAAAGTGCCAAAATACGACACCAGCTGTGCAGTTGTATACGATTAAAAAAAAAGGGGGGGAAGGAGCACAGAAATGGTCAGACATGCAGGGAGAAAAAAAAAGGAAAACAAGGAAGGAAGGAAGAATTATAATTAATAAAGAACAAATGAGGACAGAGCGCTTAAATTATCGAAAGATAACTCCAACAAAGATACTGGCAGCGCTCAAACATAGCCGTATGCAGACGCATGTGCCCAAGGGAGCTTACCGTACCCAAACATGTAGCAAAGAGAGGGCCGAAAGAAAGGAACTTGGGAGATCTGCCAATGTTTGAGCTATGTTTGAGCTCTGCCAGTATCTTTGTTGGAGCTATCTTTCGAAGGAAGGAAGAGCAAGAAGAACTCATATCGAATTCGAAAATATCAGGGCAGCTAACACGAGTCCAGCTAACACGAGTCAGAGCAGCTAACACGAGTATGACACTTTTTTCAACGTTACAGCGTTGATATCTTGCACCGAGACACTCGTGAGTCGCCACACATCGACGACACTTAACAAATCTTGTATTATGACATTTGTGGGTCACCATACGCTGACAGGCGGAAGCCTAAGCGTCCTGCCTTCAAGTCTGGCAGCGAGTTTAATTAGCGAGGTGCAACGTAAATTGCCGTGGTCCTGCAGGGAGCCATGCCCTGTTCACGTCACTCGACAACCTCTGATCTCTTATCACGACGACGAACGTCTGAGGAGCTACGACTGGCGAGGAAAAATGGGGATGATAATGACACAAGCTGAGGAAGGTGATCCCACAGGGAGCGCCGATGGCGGACGATAAAGAGAAGGAGACGGGAAGAAATATTGAGGAGCTTTCCAGAAGCCGTGGGGTTAGCCTCGTGGTTGGGGGGGGGGGGGAGAAAGATTTTTCGGAGCTGTAAGCAGACGGACAAACAAGAGATGACAGTGTTTGTGATGTCAGTGGACTGAGCGGAGATGGAAGTTTGCAACTATCTTCCCAAGAGAAGTTTGAAGCGAGTATGATGGACGAAAGGGGAGTAGCAAGTGAAGTAAGTGGTGACGTTAACCTTCCGTTGGTCGCCGTCAGGGATCGGACGTCACAGCCTAGTGTCACTCGCTGTCCTCGCGTGTCAAGCTCTGCTATGCTCAGGTATTGGCATATAGAGAAAGGGGGGGGGGTGAATTTTAGGTCGTAGGCGAGTAGGGTGTTTGAAACCCCCTCTATTATGTGGACCAGCATTCTCAAGGTGGTGTCCATCTCCCCCGCCCCCAGCTGCCTCACTTTCTCTGACCCATGAATCAGGTTCCCATTCAACTGGAAGAAAAGTGTTGCGGCACATGGGTATCGAACCAGCTTCTTCAGGTTTCGAGACCGGCGCCCTAACCACTGGACAGCTAGGGATCCCTTCCTCTGGTGGCGATAGGATAGTGCCATAACGCAGCGAGACAAGTAAGTACTGACTAGGCAAGTGTACGTCTTAAGAATAATTAAGTCAAAGTAAAAAATAAATATCGAACTTTGCCCCAAACCCCAAATTATCATACTGACAATGCAGCTCTGGTGAGTGAGTGAGTGAGTGAGTGAGTGAGTGAGTGATGAGCGTGGCAGAGTTTGCACATTGTCAGCAGTAGCGACGAGTTGCTAGCGAAGTGGGCCACAGAAGCCTAAGAGGTGAAGGCAACTGACGCTGTGATGACGTAATCGATTCGAGACCAGGAGGTTCGTACCCGGCTTGATCACGTGGGCGGTATCTATCCAATCAGCTCGCGAGGAAGGCGAGCGACGCCGACTCGCCGCCCTCTGACATTTTGCTTCGGTTTTCGCGATCCATACGAGTTTGTCGCTCAAGTACGTGCATCCAGTAACTTCAAGGTCACCTCCCCGCGCCATCCACCCTTTTGTTCCTTGTTCTACAGTCCTTCCATCGACGACTGTCACACGCGCACGGTCAAATTCCTTTTGTGACACGCATGCGCTAAACGTCTAGGCAGCACACGGAGGATTTAGCGGAGGCTGTCTTTTCACCTTTGTCCTTCGTTTTGCTCTATCTTTTGGGTTTTTTCATTTCCTCGTCACGTGTTTTTGTCCTCCAAAAAGTGTACGCGCGTTTGGTTGTGATTGTAGCGGCTTGATCTTGTCTTCGCGGCAACCTTACTCTGAAATTATTTTTAGCCTTTAATGTTCTTTGTATCGCTCGTCTTTGGTGTATCATTTTGCTTTCTCTATGTGTGCGTGTGTATGTGTGTGTGTTCTGTTACTGTCCTCCCTCTCTTTATTCTTTCTATTTTGTTCTCATTTTCTGTTATGGCTCCTCCCCCCCCCCCCCATGTCATTTACTGCGTTCGCTCGAAGTAGTTTAGTGCCAGTACGACTTGTAGCTGTTTGACCGAAAGACCTCGTTCGTTCATTATTTCCACACTTTCATTTAAAAACAAATAAAATTCAAATTTCTAAATTAAGAGAGAAAAAGATCGTCTTTCTATTTTGCAAGGAAAACTCTGCTTGTTTTGGTATATTTAAATTTGCGGAACGTTTTCCTTCTACCAGCACACTTGCTGTGAAATTTCAGCGGTTTTTGCTTTGCCGTGTATTTAAATTTGCGAGACGTTTATATTTTTTTCCCAGTACACTTGCTGTGAAGTTTCAGCAGTTTTTCTTGCCATTTTAACATTCGGTACAGTTACTGTCGCCACTCCCTTCCTTAAATTCGTCATGTTTCTTCTTTTCCATCACGACTTCCCCAGGCGTGCTTCTGTCCTTTCTTTTGTCGTCATCATCTGCCATCGTCTCATCCGCAGCTCACTGCAGGAGTTTCTCGCAGTCATTCGATTGGCTGCTTTTGGTTTCAGCCAATGGAAACGCACGAGCCGCAGTCTCTTCAGCAGCTGCTGCAATTGCTCAGGTAACCTATCTCTCTCTGTCTCTCTCCCTCCCCCACCCCCCTTTGTATGCACATAGATTGCTTGTGTCAATACGAACGTACGCTACAGCCATACAGGGCAAAACTACAACCCAGAAGCAAAACAAAAACTTTTTTTTTTCGTCTTCCTTGGCTGTCGACGAACGAGAACAAATGCATTTCCGTATTGACTCGGTTCAGTGGGAAATTGTGTACGCCCGTGCCCTATTTCACCCCCTCCTCAACCCCTCTCCGTTTTGTCTGTGAGCCGATGTCGGACGCGCGGTGCGGGAGACAAAGCTCTGGGAGCTGTCCCGTGGCGTCTCTCCAGTGTGACGTTCCAATACTTTCAACCTTGGTCAGCATAGCGGCCCCCACCATGTAAAAGCGCAGAACTACTGGAGCCAGTCAAATGACGAGCTCTCTTTAGGATGTGTAAAAAGCGGAGCCAATCAAATGGCGAGCTATATTTCGAAGGTCTTTCCAGGGGCGGGGGGAGGGAGGGAGGGAGAGGGGGATGTCCCGGGAGGAGGGGGATTTAGGGGAAGGGGAAGGGGTGGGGTTAGGGTGGGGGCTAGGAATAGGGGATAGGTGGGGGTTGGGGGAGGGGGGGTATAGGCAGTAAAGATCTTCCAGGAAACTGCAAGGTTTTCAGTGGTGACCCTACGAGATTAGCATATTTTACGTAAGACTGCAGTTTGATTGGCTCCAGTTTTTCTGCGCTTTTTCATGCTCCCCCTGCTGACGAGGTGAAAGCTTTCCAGGAATCTGGTGCTTCGCTATCGCATGCAGTTTTGTCCTGATCTGCTTTGCTTTGTGCACCCTGAGAGTCAGCTGTTCAAACCTCTTAGCGCAAGAGTTCGGGAGAAAATCGACAGATGTTACTGTCTGTCTGTCTGTCTGTCTGTCTGTCTGTCTGTCTGTCTGTCTGTCTGTCTGTCTGTCTGTCTGTCTGGCCTTGTTTTCTGCCTCCCTGCCCGCAGTCTGTCTGCATGTGCTTTCCTCCATCGCTCCCTCTCGTTTTCCTCACGCCCTACCCCTTTCTTTTTCTACGCGATTTCTTTCGTCGATAATGACATTAAGATTGCGTACAATTCTCAATTTCGTCTCTTATTTTTCATTTATTTGTGTATTTGCTATGCAGGAATTTCGATACGGCTTGCAAACGAGATATATGTTCAATATTTTGCCCCGAAGAACCCTTGCACTTGCATACCTTCATTAAGCACAGGCTTAGTTCTCAAAGTTATCACAACAAACATTTTTGACAAGAACATCTCAAAAGCTGCTTCAAAAGTAACTGCCGCACAGTGCAGGAAGTTACCTGAACTCGCCTGTTAGGTGTATCAGCGCGGAAACTTGAAACCGACGCTAGTCGATGGGTAATTCCAGTTCTGAACTAATGTTTAACAATCCATGCCTGTCTTTTCGTATTTTTTGGATGAAACGATCTATTGTATGACAACGCGTGCGTGCGTGCGTTTGTGTGTGCGTGTGACACACACAAGGCAGGTGAAAAATCCAGTGCAAATGCCAAGTAACAGCTGATGCACAGCTGGCTTTCACAGGCAACTCCCTCCAGCATGTCTATCGCTCAGTCTTTCGCTCGCTGCACGCGCTTTGCTTTTATCTCTTCAACTCTCTGCGTGCGTGCATGCGTACGTGCTCGAGTGAGCGAGTGGGTGGCTGGGTGGGTGGGTTTGGGGCGAGGGAGTGAGCGAGCGAGAGCAAAACAAAAAGCTAGAAAAATGGTGAGCTCAGCCTTAGCAGATTCAAATAATACTGTATATTTTCATCAATATCTTTAATTTGTCATTGCAGGAGAAAATGAGAAACGACATGACTCTGAAGTCCGGTTATTGCAGCTGAACAGTATTTGTGTTCAGAATACTGTCTCAAAGCGCGGGCGCGAACACACAGAGAGAAAGAGAGAGAGAGTTACCTATTAAGTTCTGTATTTGTCTTGAAGTTAGAAAAGAGTTTTACCGGACCAAAATGAAGAAAAGCATAAAATGAAAACTGAAGATGAGTTACTAGCACGCACCATTCCCATTTAGCATAAATAACTGAACAAGTTTTCTGTTTCTATAGACGACTTGGGTTTTATTACACGCAAATAGAAGGAAAAGGGAGACGCGCGCAGCAGACTGGAAGATTTCTAGCCGCGCGTGTGACGTGCCGCTGATGACGCACCAATCAAAAAGGTTTTAAGACGAAAGGATTTGTACTAGCCTTGACTCTGGATCGTGTGTCAAAAATTGATAAAGGGAGGGGTGGAGGGAGGGAGCCAAGTCATCATTGCAAGGTGGAGATGAGTTATAAACAAATGCCGGTAACAATGGACAATACGGGGCTCACAGGCAGACGACAAACTGGGTCGTCACGTGACTTTGTTTTGGCTTATTGTCTCATGGAGGTTGTGGGGTGGAGGGGGGAGATGGAATAAATACTTTGTTTTGCTTTCAGACACTGTATTTTTCAATTTCCCATGAGGGTTCCACTGAGCTTGGTGAAAAATGATATCCAGCCGGTAAATACCTTTTGTGTTGAACTTTGCTCGTCTGTAGTTGGAGAAAATATCACGCCTTTCCTTCTTTAAACTTTTTTCCCCCTTTACTGCTTTCTCGCTCCCGCTATCTCTTTCTTTATCTCTTATTTTATTTGTTTTGCTCTTTCCTTTCATTAATTTTAAGCGTTTCTATGTGTTCGTTCGTTCATACCTTTGTTAATTCATTTATTCATCAATTAATCTTTTCACTCTTTCTTTTTCTTTTATTTCCTTCATTTGTTTTCCTTTTTCCTGTCTTTTCTTTTACATTCTCTATTCTTTTCTTATTTTCTTTTCTCTTTATTCGATTAATCGTCCTTTTGTCATTATATCTGAAAGAGAGAGAGAGAGAGAGAACTAAAGAAAGAAAGAGAAAGAAAGAAAATCATTTTTACAGCAGACATCGGTAAATTTAGCACAAAGTAAAGAAACAAAGCATTAACTTCCGACTATTCTTTACGACATATAATTAAAAACCAATAGAGAAGCACACATTTTGCAGCTCAAACAAAGCAAGTTATGTTTACTGAGATCAGCCTTTTCGAAAGCTGTATTTCAAGATACGGGCGAAAGGGATCTGACAAAGAATGAAGCAAACGCGCTTTAAAGGACAAAAATTGGGCTGATCCCCCAATGCGAAATGTGGGGCTCACATTCAAACGGTTGTTTTAGCTTGTTTTGTTTGGATAAGGTTTTTCTTCTCCCTCTCCAATCTTCTTCACCTCTCCCCTTTCAGGTCTTCGCTCTCACCTTTCAGAGATTACAGACAAAGCGAATGTACGAACTACCTAGATACAAACACAGGTAGTTCGTCGTTAAAGTACATAAATGGAGACAGGAGGGGGAGAGAGGTGGGAGTATCATTTGTGCGCGTGGAGCAAAAAAACCAAACTGTACCGGAATGCTTAAAGATGTCATACGTGAAGGTCAGGTCGAAACAGCTATACTATTCTGTCCGATTTCACACGACTTTTTCCCGACACTGTATTAAATAATTGGGCCTCCCGTACTCAGCTGTCTTTGGTTCAAAGACCCAACTGTTGCTTCAACAAAGAAAAATGCTCCTTTGTTTCTGACGGCGATTGGCTCGAAATACAACCTCACTCATACCTTATTGAAGATCACTGCGTAATGAGTGCATGCGGTAAAAAGTTACACGGCTAGGTACAAATAATTGTTTCGATCCTTAAGCAGATTGTATCAAGACTTGCTAAACATACCATCCTTTCTGGAAGTCGAATATGCAGCAAGCAAGAAAATTGTGCTTTGTTGACAAACTAACGATTTCGTCAGACCCAGCGACTAGAACGCTTTTTTTCGGTTTCTGCCTTCTGGTTGGGTTTTTTAAAACGAGGGCGGCTTTTTGCTTTGCTGTTGTGCTTTGTTTTCAATTGTCCTTTTGGCGTTTTTACTGTCTGGTGACCAGATTATCTCCTGTAGTCAACACAGAAAGCATCTTTCTCTCACATGCGATGGAGAAAAATCCCACTTGTACTGCAGAAGTTCATTTTATTTCAGTGATCGCGAAAAAGATTTTGACATTCAACTTTCACTGTTTTAATAAGCACCAATGGTGGAAGATTTACGTTACATGTGTGTGGTACTGCGTTCCAGAAAGATTGTGACCGCTGTCGAAATGCGAAAAAAGGCGGGTTTAGTTCCATTTACTGAAAAAAGGATATTATCCCCCCCCCCCCCCCGCCACGCTTCTGCAGGTGATAAACAAAACAAATAAAATCTCAAAGAATTAAGTTCACAGACACCAGAAGTTTGAGTCATGTTGTTGCCAGTACCCACGGCCTTCGCCCCCCGCCCCCCGCCCCCCGCCCCAATTTCCTGCTCGTGGCTCTCGCGACGTTTGCATTACCACAAAAGACAAAGCTGGCTTTTTGCAGGTGATGAAATAAAGAAACTGTTAATGTGGTTTATTGTTGTTATTATATTTTTTTAAGTTTGAGTAGTTATTTTAGTATTATTAGTACTAGCAAGTGAAATTATTTTTTCTTGTAGTGGAGTACAATCCAAAGTTTGGGTACTATAACACACTTTCCTTTACAGCTTGACGTTTCCGGCATATGACTTCGAATCGATTAATGTTCGTCCCACCTGAGGCAAATCTGACAAAAGAGCGAACCTTTGTTGAAGTAACGAGAAACTTTGAGGCGAATTCTGTTTCATAAAGGCTATTGTTTTCCGGTGAAGAATATTTTGTCTGGGCTTCTCTGTACTCAGCTAAGCAAGAAGAAGTCGCGGTGCAGTTTGATCGTCTTATTGACGTCCGTTTACAAGCCGCGTACGTTCAAGGCCACGCCTTTACTATCAGCGCGTGTTTGCGAAGTGCGCGAGCACCGCACGTTAAAAAGGAATCGACCTTCTATTGAGTCTTTCCCCCACCCCAGCCCACACCCTCTGCGGGTGTTTGTAAGTTCGGCGTGTGATTGTGTGCTTAACAGGCTGTCCAGTCAAAACGGTTTCTACATTAACTCTGAATATGAAACTACCTTTGTAGCGTGCGCCGTGTAACGTTTGGGTTCGCGTTTGTGCCAGCGCGTGCGTGCGTGCGTGCGTGCGTACGTGTATATTCTGTGTATGTGCGTTCGTGAGTGCGTGCGCGATCGTATGTGTGTGGGAGTGGGTGGGTGGGAGGCTGGGTGAGTTGGGCAAGCAGTGATGCATTTGACAACAAACTTGTTGTCTTGCAATATCAACATCCGGGGTCACTGTTATGTCGTTGACAACGCTGCACACATATCTCGCACCTGTTGGCAGTCAGGTGTCGAAGAGCCTAACAACTACTAAAGGAACCAGGGCCCACGCTTGCGCAGTCAGGTGGCCTCCCACAGTTCTTGCACAGGAACGTTCGTGCCGACAAAGATTAAGTCGATTATTTTATTTTACTGTTGTTATTGCTTTAGATCCTGAGCTTTCTTAGATTCTGATGCCAAGCCTTTTAAAATTCGTTTTTCTCAGCACCGGCTCAGAACAAACAGCTGACTGCGGATAAGTTTCTCGCTAAAGGCGTGTTTTTGATTTGCGTTTTTACCCCGCGTATTGACTGCGCCTTTATAGTTGTTGCTTAGAAGTGTCAGTATAGCGTCATTGCTTGTACTGCTAGACATAACTATTTACCGAAGTAAAGAGAAAAGAAACAAGTGACTGCGGCTTGGGGTAAATACGGTAACAACATAGAAAACGTAGCCAAGCGAGACTTAGACGAGATGTCAACGTTGAGGGGCATGGGCCCTTCTTGAGGACGACATATATCAAATAACAAACATTTAGTGGTTATTTGTTATCTGTTTTTGTCGTCTTGAAGAAGGGCCCCTGCCCCGAAACGTTGACATCTTGCCTTAGTCTCGCTTGGCTACTTTCTCTTTGTTGCTATCATAACTGTTTACTGTTTGTTTGGATGTATCACTTTAGTGTCATATTTTCAGGCTGGCTGAGACTTACTCGTTTTTTCGAAATAACATTATGCCCCTCATCTCCACACTTCTCGCGCATAGCAAATGAACTACAGTCGCCCTTGGCAACCGATTATGAATACGGAAAGATGCTGGAACGAGATACTGCAGGCTTTAAATGTTTCTTAATCATAAATGCCAAAACAAAAACTCCACCTACCCTACCTGTTCAATGATTGTGTCTGCATCCATCAGATAAAGTCAGAACAAGATTAATAGTGGCCCAACATTAATGCACCGCCCTGGGATCGCAGTAACGCAAACGTGGGAAAAGTTGAAGGTGTTAATTTTGGCGAAGATGTAGATGTTCACGCACAAACCCTGGACAAAGTTCGGGGCGGGAACATGTGCTTTTCGCTTGGAGCCGAGATCTGCTTTGCACAAGACCGCAGGTATGCCCGCAAGGACGCAAGTACGCACGCATGCACCCACACACTAATGAATACAGGAGACAGAGAGAGAGAGAGATGAGAAACGGAGGATAATGAGGAATAGTTCAGAGAAAAATGAAGACAGAAAGCTCATACAGGAAACTTCATCGATATCGATACGCATGTCCTTAACCCCCTTTCTTTTATTTTCTCCCCCCTCGCCTTCCTCCCCCACATCTTTTTTTCTTTTTCTCCTCTCAGTTCTTCCTCTTCTTCGCAAGCGACGTTCTGTCGACAGACCCTGAAGCCAAGCTGTTCATCGCTACGTACCTGTTACCTGCCGGTGCGGCGCGCCGCGCTGTACTCTTGACCTACTTCGTAAACGCAGATGTTTTGTGCCGTTTAGGTGCAGACAACCAGGTGCGCGCGGCTTACCTGTGGAGTGTGTGGTCGACTAGAGGCGCCGGAACAGGTGCCAGAAATGTGCACCAGCGCTGCGTATCGGCCCGCGCAGCACCGCAAAAAGCAACGACGGAAGGACGAACGAATACCTCTGGATTATACAGGTATTTGTGTCCGATGCAAATTCAAATTCTGATATTATTTGTACGCTTCTATGATTTGTACATGTTATATAAAACTAGACAAATAGAAATTGTTACCCATCATCGTTGGGGCCCCCAGCATCACCACAAACTCTATATACACTTGTCGAAAGGGAATCGGAGCAGACGAGACACTGCCCTGAGTATTTTCCGTCCTAATCGAATGTTTCTATAAATAGATCCACCGGCTAGGCGATGTGCAGACTTTGCAATAACGCGCAGTTTTCGAGTTGCTAGGAAAAGATCTTGAGAGCCAGTCAAGAGTTTATTTCTCTCTGCACGTTCCTCCCCTCTTTTGCTAATCTTGCGCTTCGCACTTAAATAGCGGGGAAATTTCCCAAACACTTGTTCTAATTTGTTTCAAAGCCTCGCCCCCCTCGCGTCAAGAACAAGGCATCAGCATAAACTTCAGAGTTGTTATGAGAGACCTGCACAGTGTGAACTCGGCGGAAAATTGCATGTTTTCTCGCTCTCTCAAATTTAGGTCTTCTATCCTATCCTACCCTACCCTACCCTACCCTACCCACAACACCCCCTTCCCGGCGACCACAGTGTGGCGAGAGGTTCGATGTTATGCTGTGGGATGGCATTTTCCCGTTTGGATTTTAACACATAAATTACCACGGAATCCATACACATTTTTAGCATGTAGGCTGTGGGACAGAAAACGACAAACAAGCATTATTCCAATCTCCTTCCCTTACAGAAAGAGACAGAGACAGAAGCAGAGAGAGAGAAAGATGGAGAGGGAGAGAGAGAGAGAGAGGATAGATTGGTGGACAGACGAGCGGACCGAGGGAAACAAAGAACCCCTGGTTACCTTGCAGTTTCATCGATAAATTGACGGCCGCTCGGCTACCTGAACAGTGTGATCTACCACCCGTAACTATTCAGATGGAACAGCAATGGTCAATGCCGTATTTTACCGTACTAAAAAATTTTCGGACATGTGCAGTCGGCGTGTGCTTCGTCAGTGCGAAGCGACTGCAGTCTGGGGGTTGGGGGGTGACGGCTAAACCGACGATCGAAGTTTCGTGCACTGTACTGTGACGTCACTAAAATTGCCAACTGCTATAAAGCAGCGGGAGATGCGCGAGCAGCTCCTTGTAGTTCCAATAAGCATGTTCTGCCGTCGTTGAGGATAGCCATGTGGTAATAACTTTGGGCTTAACAGTCGAAAACACGGTGGTTCAATTCCCCTATTTATTATTAATTTTTTTGCTCAGTTTGTTAGGCGTGGGGGTAGGGGAGGGGTGGGGGTAGGGGAGGTGTAGGGGTGGGTTGGGTACAGTTGGGGTTAGAGTGTAGGTACCAACTTAATTGTTTCTATTGTAAACAAGTCGCTACCGCTGAAGTCGTGACGTCACACAGTGCACGAAACTTCGTCGATATAGTCATCACCAGCTTGCAGTTGGCCGACGGAACGTTTCACTGAATCACCTTTAGCGACAGCACAACGGAGGTGAACATAGACGCAAGGTAAGCGAGTGACGTTAGGCAGTGACGCAGTGCCCCTGTGGACGAATCCACGAACTCTGAATTCACTACCTAACGTCAATCGATTCCTCACGTCTGTGGAACTCCGTTCAGGCATCGTCTCGTTCCAGCAATAACATATCGTCTTTGTAATAAAACCAGAAACTCCATGCTGCCAGCATGTCTCTTAGCTTTGGTTTATGAAAAGGCGAGGAGTTGACGTGAACGTTACCGGATTGGAATGCTCATTTTGATCCCTAATTATTTCAGGTAAGTCAGATTTGATTAAAACACTGGCACATCTTGTAAGGTAAGGCATAACAGTTTTAGTCTGCGTAATCCACCCTACGTCATGCTGTAGTCACAGACAATCAGATATTGTACGTCGTGCTGTATTCACAATCAGATATTGTACGTCATGCTGTATTCACAGACAATCAGATATTGTACGTCATGCTGTATTCACAGACAATCAGAATTGAAAGACCAGCAAAATGCATAGGCGGGCTGCATGAGCAGTTCGTTATCCGCATGAACAGTTCGTTATCTGCTGTACGTTATCTGCATGAACAGTTCGTTATCTGCTGTACGTTATCTGCATGAACAGTTCGTTATCTGCTGTACGTTATCTGCATGAACAATTCGTTATGTGCTGTACTGTCAGTCTGTCGACGCGCATTTTAACGTCTCAAAGTGCGACTGTCCATGCAACAGAACCCAGAGATCGAAGTCCAGGCTAGCTCCTAACAGATCAAATGGCGTGTTTATTAACCGTTCTGACACATAAAAGAAGTGCGTGTTATGGAAGTCATCCTATTTCAGACCCGCGCCACGTCCTGGCGCGACAAATTGCTCTGCCTTTTTCTCCTGGCTTCGTGCTTACCTGTGATTACGGTTGACCTACAAACACAGCCACCAGGATCGACACCTGAACAGCCAGCCCTCAAACGCAGGTTGCTGCGCCGGTGGTGGGTTTTGAGAACGGATGTATTGAGTGGCGTTCTGGCACCAGGGAGACGCCAGAGGTCGACTAAAGGATGTCAAGGATGTTGACACACTTGGGTTTGTTCTTTTTTTTTTTGGGGGGGGGGGTGGGCAAAGTATCAAAAGGTCCGCCCTAGTTGCTCCGTTGAACTGCGACGTCAACCATCCCCGGGATTTGTGTGTTTGCCCTACTTCCGACACGGGCCGACTGTTCCCCCCACACGCCGGCCCCCGTTCCTCACCGTTTTCTCTCTTAGGCTGCGCACATGCGTGGGTGCGTGCGTATATGTACGTGTGAGTGTTAGTTCCTGCGTGAGTGATCATATAAGATGCCCCTCCTTTCTTTCTCTCTCTTTCTCCAACCTTACTTTGCCGAGATTCGGGCTTCGGCCAGTCTCGTCTTCCTCTCATCTCTCTATTTCCTTCCCGACACTCCTGGGCAATGACCCGCTGCTGTGACCCGGTTCAGAACTTGAGACCAGCCGGCTGCAACGCACGTGTTAAGACGTCTGTAGAATACTCGACATTCTTTGATG
>SMGT01002711.1:14413-33276 GCA_004794575.1 Lanistes nyassanus
GCAACCACGCTGTTGGACTGGTTCTTAGGACTTGGTCACCCAAAGCCCGTTTAGGCGAACAGGTCCGAATTGCATGAGCACCAGATATTCCTATGTACATGTACACACTTGCGCAGGCACCTACACACATGCACACACGCACGCACGCACGCACGCACGCACGCACGCACGCACGCAAACTCCCCCCCTTCCCAATAAACACATGTATACAACTAAATTCTTTCTCACCACCACCACCCCCCTTTGTTCTTTCTTTCCTTCTTCCTCTCAAACCAACACCCACCCACCCACTCACACGAACGCGCGCGCGCACACACATACACTGCACTCACACACATGAGGTCGCAGACTGAGGCTAGAAGCTGACGTAAGCTTCAGCTCTTGGCAGACTGATCAATACCACAAGGGAGGTCACTCAGTACAACAGCTGGCCCCGGTGAACGAGTACTCGGACTTTCCCAAAATTCGCGGTCAAGGCGTAAACACAGATGACTGAATCAAACAGCCGCGGAGTTAATCCAGGTCATTACACCGCATGACTCGGCGCCATCGATCGCTCTACTTATCCTTCTCCCACCCCACACCAACCCCCCCACCCCCCAACCCCCTCCTCGCCAATTATAGCTAACACCCATGTGCTTGCATGCCAAGTGGCTGTACGTAAAGTGGAACACTCCTTACTTCCACATCTTCGCCTTCACAAGTGCTCATTTAGAGTCTTCGCCGATTATGAAGCTGTGAGCGAACTGGGTACATGCGAAAATGATCAACACGGTTCTTAAAATCTCATAAAGACATATCCAGCTGATTTCATAAAAACATTACCTAAAGGAAAACTCGCCTGGTGCGACATCCACAGGTGCGCACCATAGCTGACATAACGTACACGTTGACAGCTGAGAAATGCGTCAGATAGGTAAGCGATGAACTGGCCTTAATAAACTGTTTGGAAAGAAGCCAGGTATTTTTGTTCGCCAGGCTACAGTATGGTATATACTTCTTTTTGCAGCAACTTAAACGAAACGGGATTCACACAGACCGGCCTCGGGTATTCACAACCGTAATAACACTGGAGTGGATGGATTCTAAAACCAAACGCGAGTAAACAGGTTTGACAATATGCCAGTAGCCAACTGGCAAACACGCAGGGCAAGACAATGTTTCTATCCCTAGAACTAAATCAGGTTTGCTGTCAGAAGTTAGCATTGCTGAGATGCTGTGTAATTAGGCAGTCGAAGCAAAATTCCGAAACTGTTTCTTCAGGCTGTATTTTTGGGAAGCGACGCCCAGAAAAATGAAACCAATCCGAAAAAGAAAACGGGTCTGGAAATCCACTGCGGGCATCGCAGTCCTCAGTGAAACTAAAATACATCCACGTCGATAAAGAGAGAAGACCACAGTCATCTCTAGCCCACGTTCCTGGCGTTTCCCTTGTGTCGACCCCAGCGCCATTAAAGACCCCCTCGAGTGCAAAATTGTTTGGTTTGGCTATTTTTATTTTGTTGCAGAGGACTTCGTGCTGTGATGTATTTGCAGTTTTGACGTCACAGCTCTTCTCCTTCCCATTTTTCGTATTCGTCATCAATAGAGCAAGCGTCTACGTACTGAACTGAAGTCCCAGTTTTGACCAATATCAATTCATGTTAAGGTTTGAAAGCTTGTACCTGTCCAACATTTAAAAAAAATGCTACTCACCATATTTCACGAACTAGTATCCTGAACTATCCTCACGAAACTCGGTAGCGCCTTATGCTCCACAATACGGAGAAAAGACGATTAACTAACTATCCTGAAATAAACTGCACCTATTTATTCCTGACAAAGAAAGGTTATGCAGTTGGGTGTGTCTTTAACCTCGTGTTCTGACGGCTGCAGCGAGTTTTGACGCGTGGCAAGTACAGCATCTGTGACGCTCGCCAGACCCTAAAAACATCGCCGAACACGCCAATGTGATTTTGGTGTGGTTCCAGAATAGCTGAGTGGTTTGCGAGGTATTTTTGGCTGGGTTGTTACACCCCCCCACCCCCAACAGATTACCCACAATAAAAACTCTAGTCCCAAAGCTGCCTCTGGGGAAGAGTGATGACGTCATTGATAAACTCAGATTAGATTAGCAAAAATACGCCTTTAGCGTTGTTTGTGCGCAGATATAGCGCTGTTTACTGACTCTGTGCTCAGCCACGTGTCAGACGACAAGTGTAACTCATAGACTGAACACTATTTCTTTCTACTTCAGTATCTTTCGTGAGGTTCGACATCGATGCAGCTAAACGTCTGTTTATTACTGATATCTCCAGGTCACTTTACAAAATGATATCTAGATGGTAACTATACTTGTCTAAAGATAACCCCTTGTGTTTGGCTTTTTTTCTGAGACCAGAAAATGTTTATACATCAGGTTGAAAGTAATGCCTTATCCTTTATGATTAATGAATGTGTTCTTAAGCCACGATTTACCAGGGTTTTTTTTCTTGCAGTCCGCTTCTCGGCTGTCACGTGACCTATTCGCCGGCTGTATACGCAAAGAGGAACGAGTGCAACAGTATCTTCGGAAACTGCAGCATTTGCATAAGTGTGTAAATTTTAAAACTTCACAACGTTGATGACAGTAGTTAAAAATGGGAGAGTCACGCGGTTTAACTGGACACGCGATGCGTGATTATTCTCTACAGTGCAAATATGTTTTTTAATTTGAATTATTATATGTTGATTTTATCGTTTTCCCAACAACCAGATATTAAACCAATGGGGTTTTTTGAATAAAAGAAAACCTTAAATTCTTTTAAAGTTTCATTTACTGGTGTCATTTCAACTGCCTTTACCGCAAGTAAGACGATGCCCACCAATTTTAATTTAAAACATTGTATATCATAAAAATATGATCTACCCATATTTTATTCAAACAAGACATTAAGAACTTTCCACTTTGGAGGCGACTGTGAAAAGCTTTATCAACTGAGCAAACAAGAAAAAATTGTCACGATCACGATCGTCAACACAGTCGCCATCTTTACCTCGGGCTACAAATTCCCCAATTCCACTTCGCTACACCGCGCATCGCTTGCCGCAAGGAAGGGATCTCGTCAACACTGCGCATAGCTTGCGCGAAGAACACGCTAGAAAGTGTTTCCCGCGCTCACAGACCTAGCGTCTTCGCCTCGGCTAAACGCGCCTCTGTCCTACACAGTCTTGTTCCTTCGCCCCAGGCCTCCTTGTCCACCTTGACGTCACTAGCCGGGAGGCACGAGCCCATGATAGTCTCCCCCTATCAGCTCTTTGATCAGAGGATCCTGGAGCCAAGCAATAAAAAGGGCTTTAAAAGCGAACGTAAAATGTTTATCTCCAGGCTTCAGCTCCCTAGTGTAATCGAAATTTGAAATTAACGTTTTTTCTTGATCGGGTGGATTTGCATATTCTACGATTATGACTCCCTGCTGTTGAGCAGAGAATTTCAAGACTGTCGTTTCGCTAATGGTTCGAAGGCTCAGACACCACTGAAGAAGAGAATGGGGAGTGAAGGAGGAGAAAAGGGGTGGATTAAAGGGCTACGTGTCGAATCGCTGCTGTGTAGCCCCATCATCAACAAAGTCTGAAGCGCTGGTCAGTGTTTTCATCACCCCAGTTTTACAGGTTCTGCGTCATGTCCGAGTCGGATAGGACCACTAATCTGCATCATTGGCTCTCATATAAATTATCTGCATTACTGTTGTTCCATGTTTTATGTTGGAATTCTATGGTCAAGCCTGTATTTGGGCGGGTTACGGAAGGATTAAGATCAAAACTGACCTAGCCTACAGGCCACTTCACACCTGATAGACTGTCCAATGATACTCAGCAGATGTGAACGGTTTCAAATTTAGGGATACTGTAGATATGAGGACGCAGGGTGTCAGACCAGGGACCACTGCAGACAGGTGAGTGTTAGCCTAGCCGAATCAGCCAAGCCATCCCGGAGCTCAGATCAGAGCCTCAGCAACTACAAGGTGTCGACATCTTGGTAGATAAACGAGTGCAATTAATGTCGTATCACAACAGCGTCGATGTGATGACGATGAGGACAGACATGTTTGGTGCTGACTCGGAGTGAACTGGTCTGATATTATGATAGCTCTCTGAACAGATCAGCGATACATGACATCAGAATCCTGTTCTCAAGAAGCCTTCTAGCGGAGGTAATGTTTCCCTGACTGACTTAGGGGCGTGGCTAAGTTGTCTGCCGTGCGACCGTGTGACTGAATGACGCATGAAAGTAAACTAGTAGATTCTGAATGTATAAGTTCAATGCCTTGTGAAACTGAAATTTATTTTGCGATCTGTTGCAGTCTGTCTGCGCAATCTGTTATATATTTGGAGTTCTTTTCACCCTGACATCACCGACATGAGGTGATGCTACACCCACGCATTTTCACCCACATCGCTCCATGAACTCAACGCCTTTTGTTGCGTGTGGCATTGTTCCTGGCATCCAGAGGTGTCATGGAGCGATGTGGGTGAAAATGCGTGGGTGTAGATTTTGGGAACCAGCGAAGGACTGTGTGGAAGCCTTGAGAAATCACGGCGGTGAAAAAGCAAAACACGTTTCAGCTGAGCCATAGCGAGGTCAGAAGTCAAAGGTTGATCTAACGTGCCACAGTGAGTTAGCTGCCCGACGTAAACGTGATCGCATACCTATTCTCGAGGCGCTGCCTTTCGGTTTTGGCACTAATATCTGTGAGAGTTCGACAAAGGAGGGTCTGCGATGATCACGGAATTGGGGGAGGGGGAGGCAGCTCGTCTACGTCACTGACGTGTTCTGACTGACCAACCCGGCCCACTTCCATGGTACAGACTGTTGCGCGGACTGTGACGTCGTATTTGTGTGTTAATGCGAACGATCCTTGTTTCCTTCCACTGGCTGCTGAGCAGCGGATGTACGCCTTATCATCTGATATTTGGTTTTCGCTGTAGACAGGTGTTTTGATAACAGTTGTGTAGACCTAGTTTAGACCTACATACGAAGAAAGCTGGGGAGTTTCCCTAGATTAGTCATTAGTTAATGAAGTACATCAATCACCCTGAAGTCATGAGTAAATGGTAATCCTATTTGACTGCATTATTAGGTCATGTGATTCTTTGCGGAGATTTTAGATGAACGGGGGCTTTGGGCCGTGCGTATGTTGTAATACAACGTGTTGTTCCAATTCCTCTTGACGCTGGGCTTCTCGATGTCTGGATCATTAGGGCGGCGTTAGGGTCAGGCTGATCGTGTCGGCCTGCAGGACATGGCAGTGAGATCAAGCGTGAAGATATGGGTAGAAGAAATCAGTTGCCTCCCCGACCTGTGGGTTGACCGACCCAGATGTTATGCTGTTGAATTTTTCAGTCCTCACGACACTGCAGCCATGTCAGCGCTGGGCGTCTCCTGCGAGAAATCCCACTAACCATGAAAAAAACCAGCGAAGAAAACAGTGGATGAAATGTAGTTTACTAATTTTAAAAAAACGGATGAGAGAGAGAGAGAGGAGAAAGAAAGAAGGGAAGAGAGAGGAATGCGGGCAAAGAGCGAGAGGTTGTTAACGAGGAGGGAGAGGAGATATGCTAAACACAAAAGGAAATATTACATGCCGGGCCTTTCTGCTTTCAAAAAGCCAAATACAGTAAATGTGGTCTGACAGTGCATGGTGGTAAAATGCAAAAAAGATGGCTATCAACGGATGTCGGAATTCGCGACAAAATGAGCTGTCTTCGAGGATGGACTGCACAGCCAGTTAAAAGCAACGCTAAAAGAACCAGAAAGAGAAATATGAAGAGAAACGTGCTAAGAAACATTAAGCGAAATATTATATGAAACACGAAGAGAAACATTGAAACATGAAGAGAAACATTGAAACATGAAGAGAAACATTGAAACATGAAGAGAAACATTGAAACATGAAGAGAAACATTGAAACATGAAGAGAAACATTCAAAAGAATATAAAGAGACATTCAAAGAAACACAAAGAGAAGCATTCAAACATAAAGTGAATCACTCGAAGAAACACGAACAGAAAAATAAAAAAGGGAACAAGAAACGTAAAGACATATATAATCTTCTGCAGCAATTTATCAGTGTTGTTTTAATCAGTTTTCAAGACGTTTACATTTACGACCGACACAGCACGCTTTGGTCTGGCGTCCAGGATTTGCTTGTCAGATTGTACCAAAGCTAGAATCAAAGGTTACTGAGATCTTGAATTCTATTTTTACTTTCTTAGCGTTTCCGACGTGCACAGCTATCGACGACGCGATGACCTTGGTGTTTCTCATGGTCCCATTACTTAGCGTTACCTGCTTCAGGTAGCGCCCACAGGTGTACAATCAGTGTCAAGCTGCTCTCTGAGATGTTGACCTAGAATGTGCCGCCTGGATGTTTGTTATCAGCTGACCTTCGTGGGTTGCAGGGGTCATCAAGTTAACTGCGTTAATAAATGGGGCAGATTATGACTGGAATAGTATGACTGGCATGTCGGTAAACGGCAAATGTATGGGCGGATTATGACTGGAATAGTATGACTGGCATGTCGATAAACGGCAATTGTGTGGGCGGATTATGACCGGAATGTGTGGTCAGACCATATATGAGCAGACTGCAATATGCGATGTCAGTACAGGGGAAAGTGCGGATAGAGAGAAAACCCTGTAAACGAATTAAGTGTTTGATTGGAAGAGTTGCTGGAAAATCTCTCTCCCTGATCACGCTTACCCTCCCTTCTTTCTCTGTTTCTGTTCCTCTGCAACTGTCTGACATGGATCTGTTGGGATGAAAACACTCCGAAAGAACTGGTCTGATTGTATGGCATAAATCATGTGGAGACTTCCTTCTTTGACCTTTGTCCTCCACCCCCTTCTTCACTGGCGCAACTGGTGCTGACGCAAGCAAAAAAGTTGGCTTTCCTTACCATGTACGTCTGGCCTTCACCTTCTCCTTCACCTTCACCTTCATGAAACCTGCCAATGCCGTCGTCTCTCGCTGCAGGATGACCAGAGAGATCTTGGCGGCAGCGCAACCGACGGCTCTTCTGCGATGTAACAGCACAGACAGGGAGGACAAGAGGGGGGGGGGAGAATAATCTTCCCGATGCCCTAGGAGAGACATTACGTCAGCAAAAACTGCACTTTACTGTCGCACATCCCGCCAAACAGGTGCAAATAGGTCCACATCACAGCCACGCACGCCGTGACTGCTGTCTGATAACATTATGTCATCATTTGCTGCCTGCTGGTGGCTGCTTACCCTGGTTGGCAATTTCTTGAAATTAGCCGTCAGAGACTCGTATCTGTGCCGCCATCTTTTTTTCTCCTCCTCTCCCTCCTCTTCTTCTTTCATTTCTTCGTTCGTCTCTTCCTTCGTGCCTTCTGCATCCTCGTCTTCTTCCTGTTCCTGTCCACCTTCCTCTTCTTCTTTCTCCTCTTCTTCCTATCCATTATCCTGTCTCCTCTTCTTCCCTTTTCCTTCTCCTCTTCTTCCTATCCATTGTCCTGTCTGCCCCTCTTCCTCTTTCTCCTCCTCTTCTTCCTTCTTTTTCTCTTCTTTGTATCCTTTTCCTTTTTCCTCCTCTTCTTCCTTCTCCTCTTCCTCCTCCTCTCCTTTCGATCCTGATTCCTCTTCTTCTTTCTGTCCATCTTCTTCCTTCTCTTTTCCTCTTCTTCCTTCTCCTTTTCTCTTCTTTCTATCCGTCTTCCTCTGTCTTCTCCTGCCTTGCTTCCTATTTCTCCTTTTGCTCCTCCTTCTAATCCTGTCCGTGCTTACAGTTGGCCAGCCTCCTGCCCCACTGACAATCTCGCCAACTTTTTGCCACTTTTTCTGCTCGTAACTCCAGGAGCTGCACTGGCCGCGTCTGTGGGTTAATTTCAGCTGCATGGCGACGAACAACATTTGGCTCGGTCAGTCCCCGTCTGATGTCTGAAAATGTCGGTTTGAGCGAGAACAGACGTGAGCAGACTTCCATCCACTGTGGTCGAGTGCACGGCGACTAGCCGAAATGACACTGGTCAGACCCTTAACTGCACGAACGCGTGTTTGATTACATCCACCCAGGGCAAGGAAATAAAGACTGGGTCGGCCGGTTTGCACAAGTGGGGCAACTGACTGAGCAGTATTGATGTCTTTCCTCAAGAGATCTCAATAATACTCTGAGACTCTCTTCCACAGATTTTTTTATATTGTTTACTGCCGTCTGGACCGCCTAGAACCGGAGTGACAAAACTGTGCCTCTGTATAGACGGCTGTTCTTTCATTGTGTTTTCGTTTGTCCGATCGGCCAGTCTGTTTAGACTGTCACGTGCAGTATTAAGATAGAGCTAGAAGAATCCTTGATAAGTCTGACCGCTGTTTCTTTAATAACTTGCTCGTTTATGTGTATGTTGGTATGTTGTTGATTTGTTGTCTGTCTGTCTGTCTGTCTGTCTGTCTGTCTGTCTGTCTGTCTGTCTGTCTGTCTGTCTGTCTGTCTGTCTGTCTGTCTGTCTGTCTGTTCACTTGTACCCTATATAAGAAAAGTTCTTAATAAATCTGGATGCTCTCCCTTGGATTGTTTTATTTTTGTTTGTTATTTTGCTTGCTTGTTTTAACCTGTCGCAAAACCTGTCACCTACCAAAACAATTACAGCCACAAAGAGGAAAACCTACAGCACCAAGCATATGGTATGGGTTTTCCTCATAAAGCAGTTAATGTTCTGTGCCCGCTGTACGTCCACTGAACGATATTCTTGTTGCGTGAAGAATGGGGACAGAAACCCGAGGAACGACAGTGCAGTACGAGAACATAGTGTGACAACCTAACAGGTCAGCTCCACAAGGGCAAGAAAACTGTAACTTAACAACAACAACAACAATTAAAGTAAAAAATCTTGTTGACTCTACTGGCAAGGCCTGGAAACGAACAAACGCTCATTTAGCAGGGTTGCTATATTGAGCAGGTCGTCCATCTCATTTTATAGAAATGCCATGTCTGACAAGCCCAAGGGGCTGTGCATAGTTTATGAGCTTATTGCTTATCGACTACCAACCCAGCGGCTTTAAAGCATCGGGAAGGCGACACGGAAGGAAAGCAGGACAGCTACAGGATGGATCGTGATCAGCTGACGTTGACAGATGCCTTGCCATGCAGAAGCCTGCGTTGTCTCAGATCTGGGGAATGGGTCTTTCAACGCAGGCGAAAATGACAGAATTCTCAGACGAGGAGCCTTGACATGGCAGAGGGAGGTCAAGGCTGCAGAACTGGGTAAAGTGATGTGTCCGGGTTTGTTCACGAACTTTCTTACAAAAAAGAAAAACGAAAATGGAGACAAATGCCAAGATTTCAAACGGCACAGCTGCATGAGAAACATTTTACCAGTTGTCTGAAAGAATAGAAGTCGTGTTTACGACATCCACATAAAACACGTTTTTAAAAAAAAGGAATTCTGACGTTTCTTTTCGCTGAAAATCCCTTAGAAGGCCGAGTGTTTTAGACTTTAAAGGGCCCAGTTTTCGCTCTAAAATATGGTCGGGTGATTTTTTTTTTGGGGGGGGGGGGGGGGGGGGGGAGTCAGGGACCAAACAAGTAAACGTGCGAGCCAGCCCTTTCACGGAACATGCCAAATGTGGGGAAATGGCCTCAACAGGCATGAAATTGATGACACGAAAGACGAAAACGCTTCCAGAATGATCGAAGCATTGGAAGTTCCTTTCGCAAGTGTGATTCAATAAGACGCTCTGCCCTTTTGTTCGACCCAGGGTCGCACCGGTCTAACCACAGATTTAACCGTCTTTCTGAGATCATCGTATCCTCAGCAACGTCAACAGAACCAAAGAACTGTTTAGCGCTGTTCACTGGGCAGCCCCGGCATTCCTCGCTGAAGCGAGCTGAGTCCTCTTAAGTGGAAGGTCAGACGCGACAAAAATAGGATCATGACTTTTCTAAAGTTAAGGAAAACTGCTGTTGTTGTGAACTGCTTGCAAGACACGAGCATCGTTGGGTAACTGAATCGAGGATATTTCATTTTTGGCAAGTAAAGGCGGTTCAATTATCGAGCGCAGAAAGGTCACAAACAACAGAAATGCATTGACAAAAATCCAAGAACATGATTTCTTTTCCTTTCTTTCTTTCAGACGTTCACATTCATTATGTTCACATGCTGCAATATAGTTGTCGGACAGCTGCAAACGCCGTTCGTCGTGTGGCCTATGAAAATGGAAAAACTGTTTTTTAAAAACTATTTCTGCTAACAGGTTCAGAACGATGTGATTTTCAATGATGTGGCCTTTTTTACATAGCCTGTATAAGCCCAAATTCGAATGGACGCGCGCGCACACACACACACACATTTTCTAAAAGACAAACAGCGAGGGGCAATGGGTTCCCTGTGATTGCTGGGGGGTGTGGGGAATACGTACGCATGGTCGTAAGGGTGTGTGTGTAAAGCTACAGAAGATTAGGCACGAGGGAGCGTACCTTAATTCGCGTGCATGCCTGTGGCCCCTCCTTTTCAGCGTGCATTCTATGCATGCAATGACCGCACGTGCATTTTCTCCAGTAACTCTATTAATAGGCGGGAGCGCGAACTAAAAGTGGGTCATTTACATTGCCGGGAAGTAGGATTGTGCAGATAATCGAGGCAGGTGGCGTTACGTACTTCGGAAAGCTCTCTGTCTCACACACACAGAATATGTTTCATCCTTCACACGTTTCAAAAGTTATGCTTGCCAAAATTTATTGGATGTATGCCTGACATCTCTCCCTGTGTACATACAAACTGTCTTAAGTGTAGCTTCGGTTCGGTGTTCTCCTCACGTTCATTTTCCTCTTTGCGTTTACGCAAAAAGGACCCATACGTATATCACGTGCGAGGCCGAAATGACATTGGTGTGTTTCCTCTTTGAGTACATTGCGCACGGTAGTGTATCCTCTTCTTCCTGGAGCAGTCTTTAGCAGGCTTCACCAAATTATGTCTTGATAGACACAACTTCAGCTTCAAGAATCCCACCCAATAGAACTGGGAGGGGATGGAAACAAAGTCGTAAATCAATTTCAAATTCGAGCAGTAGCACCTGCGTTGGCAGTTTTAGGAGAAGGATGTGCGAGCGCTGCTTATGCGCGAGTTTGTGTCTGGGTGTGTCTCCTTGACTGCATGCGGTCGATCGCTCAAACACGCGCACGCACTTATGCACACAGGCACTTATGCACGCACCCACGCGCGACAACGAACACACACACACACACATATCTACTCAGATAACCTATCGACATGCCGGCATTCACACGCCCCGGATTATGTAGCACAAAAATGACTGCATAAGACAATTTTACTCAACATCAACTGAAACATGCTCGCGTCATCCTGTCCCCAAATCTCACAACTGCGTGTCAGGTCTGGTATCACAGATCTGTCCAGATTTATCATTCTGCAAGCGTCACAGCGACAATAAGGGGTTAGAGTACCGTATTTGTGATAACTTTTTTTCTGAGGCTTTTATCAAGCAGACATGTTGCTCAGTAATCTCTGTGAAGCGAACTCTTTGCTCAGCAAATTCGGATAAGCAGACACGTTTTGCTCGGTAATCTGTAACAACCAGGCTCTTTACTTGGTAATCTCTATCAAGCAAACTCTTTACTCGGTAATTTCTATCAAGCAAACTCTTTTCTGGGCAATATCTATCGGTAATCTCTAACAAACAGGCTCTTTGCTCCGCAATCTCTTTCAAACATATACATTGCAGTCTTTATCAAGCAGACTCTTTGCTCAGTAATATCTATCAAGTAGACTCTTTGCTCGGCAATATCTATCAAGCAGACTCTTTGCTCGGCAATATCTATCAAGCAGACTCTTTGCTCGGCAATATCTATCAAGCAGACTCTTTGCTCGGTAATCTCTATCAAGGACTCTTTGCTCGGTAATCTCTATCAAGCAGACTCTTTGCTCGGTAATCTCTATCAAGCAGACTCTTTGCTCGGTAATCTCTATCAAGGACTCTTTGCTTGGTAATATCGATCAAGCGGACTCTTTGGTCGGTAATCTCTATCAAGCAGACTCTTTGTACGGTAATCTCTATCAAGCAGACTCTTTGCTCGGTAATCTCTATGAAGCAGACTCTTTGTACGGTAATCTCTATCAAGCAGACTCTTTGTACGGTAAACTCACGCACATTTTCTTCTTACGTAACTGTACACTTTCGTGTAGCGCATCGTCCTTGTAAATCGATTCAAATTTTGTCAATCTCGTAAGCGACAGGATCGGGCTCATGTATTGTTATTTATAATGGCAGGTAATGACATACTGTTATTATAGTTTATTGCAGTTATTTCGACCCGGATGTATTTTTTATCTTTAGCTGGAATCGGGTTAGTAGGACTAAGATTTGAGACGCCCCTGCCTTAACGTAGTTACAGTAAAGACGAGGCTTTTTTTCTAGTCGATATTTTGTTTCTTGCCTACTTGTAGCAAAGTCACCGGATGTCTGCACCCGAAGAAACCCAACCTGCCCCAGCACACTCCGCCCCACCCCTCTTGATGCGCCCTCCAATGACCTTTGACCTTATAAATGTGCTGCATGTGCGGGCAACAGCAGGTAGGATAACAGGTAGCTTCTCCGAGATGGCATGCTGTTTTTAACAGAATATCGCGCCGGTTATGGGAAAGCTACGATAAGGGCGCTTTTTGTTCAAAACCCTAAAGGAAAAAAAGCTTTGATATGAGTTTTTCGTTCGTGGCAGGCCCCGTGCGAATAGTTATCTACTGGTGTATTGTGATCAGCAGGTGTCGTGCTGTCGTGTGGGAGGGATCTGCATAGCGCACGAGCTCCTGCGTGCACAGCATGCACCGGCGGGTTCCTCACGCCCTTGGACCGGGACGGACACCAACGAGCGACCGGACCGGGAAACGCACCGGTGCGTGTCGGACGGGTGAAAGCAGACCCTGGCGCGCATGCGTGCACGTCTGGAGGTGTTCAGCACGTCAGGCCCGCCACGGTCGATTTACGTCAGCAGCAAAGTGTGCGGGAGTGACGGGCCTTGGATTTATTTATTGAAGCATGACGCCAAGAACGGCCGCTGGGGCCAGACCGCGGCACACGCCTGTGTTCTTGGGGTCAGACGAGGTAGAACTTATCCAGGATGGGGCCCAGTGATCCCTGGTTCCATCCCATTCTTCATCAGGTGCCAACTTAGAATTCTTCTGTGAGTGTGGGTGAACTTTCCCAACAGCTTCTGTTCATTGTTGACAGTGCGGGTAAGACTGTATTCATACCGATCATTCCTACACTTGCCGATCAACACACTCGTTTGCACTTACTTCCTGCCAACAAGGAGGAACTAATTTTTTTAAAGGAAAAGGTGGGAAATGACATTACTTTATCTAAGACATTTTTTCCCCTAGGTGATGTCTCTGAAATCCTGTCTGCTCAAACGCTGGCACAAGATGCTGGCACTTTAAGTGCAAACCATGGTTAATGAGGACCTCTCGAAGGAAACATGATAAGACGTACTGCGCAGGCGCACCGAACAAGCGGGTCACGACGTGTTTATGGAAACCTTGTAGGTTCAGAACGTGACCGTAGTGGGGGTGCGTGTCTTTGCCGAACCCTTAGTTTTTGATAAAACCAAGGTGTGTCGGCGAGGGGACATCCCAGCGCAGGACGGATATCCCGCAGGGCTGCTGGCTTCCAGCTTCAAGAACAGCACCAAATCTGGAAGGCGTTCCAGTGAACATCTGGCGAAAAATGCGCTCCTTTGCGCTCAGTAAAAGGACGGAACACACAATTTAAAAAAAGACGGCTAGAAGGTCTGTTTGGTTGTTTCTGTTCTGCATTCGGCAAGCTTTCGACTGGCAAACAGGGGAAGCGACCATTGCATATTTTTCTAATAACAAGGAGACGATAAGCTGCTAGGGGAGAGAAACACCGTGGCTGGATGAAAGTTCAGGGGTAGGGAAGGACAGGGTGCTGACGGATGGGAGGTGGGAGGTATGAGAGTCTGCAGGGCTGGAGAGGGGGAAGGAAGGAAAAGATGACTGAGGGGGACCGGGGGAAGGGGGGAGCTGTCGCTCCTGGAGAAGATGTAAAAGCAATGTGCTGATGCAGCTGTGCTCCACGTTGAGGGCCATTTCCTGTAGTTTAGAGTTACTTATCTTGACTTTTATCCACTGTATGGGACGAAGAGTCGGAATCTGTTTCGTGTGGCGAACCTTAACTGACTTCTGAGTACGAACTGAGGTAATTAGAAGAGGGAGAGAGACAGAGAGACAGAGGTGACAGTGGTACTGCAAGCGAAATTCAGTTTATAACGGCTCAAAAGTTGTAGTGTTTATTATCTGATATTTTAAGTTTAAGTTTATGACAAAGAAGAACCAGAAAGTAAGTAGTTTCAAAAATATAAAATTCAGGAAAGTACATAAACTACACGGGAAACAGAGAGAGAGAGAGAGAGAGCAAACAAATTTACAGAAAAGGAAAATGAGACAAATCCAGCTGTATTATTGTTTTCTTCCTTCCTTCCTTTATTGCTTTCAATTTACAGGTAGACTTCTCGATAACGAAGAAAACTGACCTGGGGCTGTGAGGCCTTGTCGGCAACGTAAACAACGCTGGTGACGACAGGTACACCTGTAGCTGGCGCCTGCGGGGAGAGCCGTCGGTAAATTCCTTTTTCAACGACTGGAACAGGAGAGGATGATGGGACGTGTGTCGAACGACGTAAATAGCGGGAGGGGGCTGCGGTGTTCTAACCGCGAGAGGAGGGTGGATGAGATGTCGTGGGTCCTAGAGGGGTAGCGGCGAAGACCTGCTGCAGCCGTTCCACGTGTCCAGAACCCAGCGTGAGGCTGGGCCTGCTAAGCGGTCCCGCTGTTCGGATGATGGAGAGTTGAGGGTCATGGAACCTGTCTTCTTGCGGCGCGACCACGCACGCCAGCACTCACACGCAGCACGTCAGGTGACGCACCGCTGGAAGCATCGGAGTGAAGTCGAGAAGTAAAAGCCACTAGGGGATAGGGAGCGAAAAGACAAGAAGCGAAGGCCACTAGGCGAGAGGGAGAGGAAAGACAGGAAGCGAAGGCCACTAGGCGAGAGGGAGGGGAAAGACAGGAAGCGAAGGCCGCTAGGCGAGAGGGAGGAAAAGACAGGAAGCGAAGGCCGCTAGACGAGAGGGAGGGAAAAGACAGGAAGCGAAGGCCACTAGACGAGAGGGAGGGAAAAGACTGGAAGCGAAGGCCACTAGGCGAGAGGGAGGGAAAAGACAGGAAGAGAAGGCCACTAGGGGAGAGGGAGGGAAAAGACTGGAAGCGAAGGCCACTAGGGGAGAGGGAGGGAAAAGACAGGAAGCGAAAGAGATCAACACTGACGTAATAAAGCCAGAAGGCATCACCATTGAATAGAACACATCCAGGGAAAAGACATTTCAGTTCTTTGCCATATCAGTCCTAAAGCACAACAGACAAACTAAACGACTCCAGCATATTACGTGTGTAGGGAAAGTGTGTGTAGGAAAAGTAGGAGTGTGCGTTCGTACGTGCGAGTGTGTGCGCGCGCGCGGGTGGATGGGTAGCTTGGTTGGTGGACTGGAGGCCGTTAGGGATGGCGCAATCGGCTAAAGGATCAAAAATGGGGAGGGGGAAGGCTGCCAAGCTTTACGGCCGCGTCAGCCGAAGTACAGAATAAAACGAATCAACAGGAAATAAACTTTGAAAGGTGAGGGGAATGAAGTGGTTTTAACAAATACCACACCATTCCCTCGCCCTCCCATTCCAGCTTCTTCTCCAACGCGCGCCAGCGTATGACTGTGGGCATGCACGCATCCGTTTCTCTCTTCTGTCTGTCTGTCTGCCTGCCCGCCTGCGTGCTTTTCGGGTAGTGTAAGCAAACAAAACATGCATTGTGCTCGTTATCCTACGCTGTGCGACAGCAGTGCCGTGTCCATAGTCAAAACGGACACGACAGCCACGGAAACCCTTTAGTCTTTAGTTCGCACACACGGGCCACACAAGCTCCGACTAAAACCAGTGACAGTAGTCCAAGAATGAGTCCAGTCATTTGCAACAAAAAATGATTTAATTTCGGCAAAACTTGGATCAAATACTCTTTGCAGACACCTGTTCTCTAAAATGTGAGGTAGAAGAAGGTTGCACAAAAGGGAAATTTTTAGTGAAGTTCCATTAAGTTTTTATGGTCGTGATTGGATCACGGCTGCGTACATGCGAGGATATCGAGCCGTTTGCCTACCCCGTTAGCTCTATCCCCGCGATCCAGAACGTTTGAAGAGCAACAACCTGTGTCCTACTTGTCTCAAGGAAGTTTGCAGGAAAAGCCAGCTGGCACATTTAAGCACCTTTAAAGCACGTTGTGAGCCCTTTCTTATCCAATACAACCCGATGCGTATCATCATTTCCTTCGTAAATTTACCTGCTATGACCAATATTTTACCCGAACAAGCAGGAAGCTTTGGGCCACCCAGGAGACTTTTTAAAATATCAGATTAAGAAATCTCTCCCTGGGTTATTTCAGTCGTTCTTGGGGGAATCCTCTCTCACTCTTCTGCCAGCTCCCACATCCTGCATTCACTTGCATTCTCTTGTTTTACACTTTTCTCTGTACGTTTGTGACAGTTGTGTTCTTGGGATTTTCAGCGACGGTTCTCACTTACCTCATTGGTCAGTGTGACTGGATCAAGCGCTCGCCCACCTGTCCACTCTGGATAAGCGTCACGTGCAAATGTCAGTTGCCGCTTGACGGCGAGGGAGTTGAGGTGCGAAAGAAGGCCACCATAGATGCCTAACCATAGACGCTAAGCGGGTCACAAGGTCGCAGAGTTGATTTGTGACATCATGTGGCGGGCCGCCGTCCGCTGCTGGTGCTCAATGTCAGACGAGAAACGTGAATCACTGTTTCATTAGTCATGATTTTGCGAATCAGTTTCGCTTCATGTTGTTCTAAACCTGCTTTGCTGCAATGCTATGCCACACGATCGAAGCAGACAGCCCTAGAACACAGCAAAACAGTGCACAGGTTCTCTCCCTTCAGCTAGCTAGATCCACGGGTTGTTCCCCTTTTTCGCAGTCGCTTAGGTATGTAGGTCGGTGGTCAGACAGCACGCATTTAATTGTGAAGTCCACTGGGCTTTCTTCACTTCCTGATTTCGATAGGGTTTGTGTCTACGAAGACTCATGAGTTTGACATAGATAAACTAAGAGTATTTTCAATCGAAAGTTCCCAAGCGGACCAGACGCTTTAGCGTACTCATTTATCAAGGTCGAGGTCGCTGCATCACATGACCTCGATCATATATTTCATTGGCTGACGTAATCTGAGTCAAGAAACGCGAATCATTTCAACACGCCCGAGATCTAGAGCAGGCGCTAGAATCATTATTCCAGGAATCAGTTTCGAGTGGCATGTCACAATGAAACTACTACGACCCGCCGCTAGTGCGCAAGCCGGTCTGCCTGCTGCCCAGGGTGGGCGTACGCCTGTCGTGAGTCGTTGTCTGGCGTCTGTATCTGGGACTCAGACTTCCTGTTCCGGTGTTGTAAGTAGAGTCATTCACTATTAGGGGATTGGTGGGGGGGGGGGGGGCTCACTGTGCATGTATGTGAACAGCAGGCAGGTTTGATCCGACTGTGGGATCCTTAAAATAAGGGAAATAAAGTAAAATAAAACATGCTTTCAAAGTTCGTTACTATAGCAAACGGCAAAACCTAATATTAAATTTTAAGATTTGGAACAAATAAAATAACGTGCAAGGAAATGCATAGATTAGATCTGAAGTGATACAAGATGGGCAAATGTACTGATCAAGGGCCGAATTCATGGCCACAGTTTACCCGCTGCCCTCGGTTAGGAACTAACAGACGGATCAACCCGCCTGCAGTTCACAAGCCGCTGAGATGCTCTAGGTTACAACATGAATTGTTGGTCGACTTTCAGCAGAAGTGCGCATGGGTTGTGTGTGGGGTTTGTGTCAAGGCACGGGCTAAGACTGTACATGCTATGTTGTTCCGGAGATCGCTGCCCAGTGGCCGTGCAGTGGGGCAATGTGTCTCTCATGGACAGCGAAGGAACTGTAAGTTGCGAAACAAGGATGTTACTGGTACTAGTACCAGCTGAGCAGCCGTCAGTGTTTAAAAAATAAAGAATGGGTGGTTTAGTAGATAAAAATTATCAGTCAACGAAGCGATGTGAGAAAAGCACGTGGGTTACAAAGTTTATTTTTTTCGACACTTTATGACAGTCGTGCGGGTTTCCTAATATATTACACAAACTCAAGTAGCATCTGAATTATTTTTAAAAAATCCCCAAGCCACTGTAACTGCTTGTGGATGCAGTGACTGTTGAATACCATCGTTGTCGTAGCGACTAACGCTTGTGTAGGTATTTATGGAACGCGGGGGACTTCGGTAAATTCCTCGGTGGCTGACATTGTTTCCCTGCAAACTACTTATATAAGGACTGAACTTCGGGCATCTTCGGCTGCCTTCGGCCGACTTCGTCACCGTTTTGGGTGGCTTTGTTATGTTCGGAAGATTAATGACGTCACAGCGCAACTTAAATTTTTTTTAAATAGTCATAGCGCTCGATAGCCAAGTGGTGAAGACACTGGATTTCATAATTGAAAGGTAGCTGATATCCATAATAGCTTTCAATTGTTTTTCGGGGTGGATTTAGGGGTAAGTTTAGGATTAGTATTAGGTATGACTTCTCGGGCCAGTTGCAGGACTTGGGCTTAATGAACTGTCCCTACTGATTAGGATTTCTATAGCTATAGTGGTGAAAATGTGCGATGTCATGTCTCGCGACGACTTTTCTCCGTTGTGGTCTTTTTTGCGGGGCCAACAAATCGACGCTAGTGTGCGATGGCCTTAACAGCGTCGCTA
>SMGT01002712.1:0-34476 GCA_004794575.1 Lanistes nyassanus
CCAGGCAATGGTCCAAACAACGGGGTCAAAACAAGTATGTGTGTGTGTGTGTGTGTGTATATGCATTCTAATCTCGCAAAGTTTCTTCATCAGTTTGAAGCTGCAGATTCAGGTCATGGTGGTAGTCACTCATGATACCAAGAAGGTGTTGGTTCAAACAATGCGTGGACTTGTTTCTGTTTGTAATCACTTAGTGACAAAGGCAGGATTTGACTATGTTTTATTGCGAGAAATTCAAAGTGATAGGATTGAAGGTGAATTTTCAGTTTATCGACAGTCCACAGGGGCAAATGCCTTCATGACATCTAGTGATGTTCTTACAGCATGTAAGAAACGCTTAACCAGACATGCTGCATCATATCTTGAGTCACTGGAATTTCAAAAGGAGGAAAAGAAACACATCTGTTTTGGCCCTGTGAGCACTGTTGATGCTGCTTCTATAGAAAGTAGCATAGAAAATGTCACTCTGACCACCAATGAAGAGAGTAGTGCTGCCTATGTGGCTGGATGGCTGGAGCGTAAATGTGAACATCAGATCAAGTTTGATGATGAGGAGCCTTTGGTGACAATTTTAAGTGAAGTCAAGGATTTTATAGAGGAAATATCTCGGGCGTCACTTAAGGTCCCTCATGAGTGTACGTATGATATTGTAAGATATGGACTGAGTTTTGTCAAAAAAGCAAAGCACCGAGCATGTTGTCGCCAGAGCCTTGTTGTGATTTTGTCCACCATGCAGCAATTTTATGACATTGGCCCACCATGTGATAAACTACTTAAACATTTGGCAAATGTACTTTTAAGTGGACTTCACAATCTGGAAAAGGACCACCAAAAGAATGTAGTACTTCTTCAGACTTCAATCAAAAAAGCTCGTCTGTCAGATTAATTCATATCGGCTGTGTTGGTAAGGTATTTTTGTTTTATACAGTTAAAAGTAGACTATCATGAGAGAATCTTTCCATATTATTATTATTATTTAGGCAATCACCTGTTACATGCTGGTGATAAGAGACAAGACACGAGTTGCCTCTTTTACCATGAAACAATTACAGAAGAGAGGTAACTCCTGTCTTACACTGGAAATTCCACAGTTTACGTGTTAAATACCCATTTTGTTTTGAAATTTACTTTTATGACATTTAATACAACACCTATGATCACATGTGTGATGACCTTTGTTTAAAAAAAAACTCTTACATTCGTAAGTTGTATCATTTCTTCATGAGTAGCTTCCCTTTTACTGTGTCGCTAAATTTTATACTTTCTTGCGAAAATTGACTTGTGTTTTGCAGCTCATCCAAACATTTCAATGTCGTTGAGAAATATTTGGTTTCAAAGCTGCCGATCTTCTTTTCTCACTCAGCTGCCCATATTCAGCTTTCTCATCCATACAGTGGGATGGAGATGACAAGGCTGCTTGTTCTTGGTGGGAAGATGATGTTGCGTTTCCTCTTGATATCATTTGCTGAAATTTGAACGTGCTGCTGTGGCAAAAGTTAGTCTGATATTAACTTTTGTAGTCGAAGTTCCATCTAGTGAGGTTGAGCCAAGATATTTAAAATCTTCTACTTCTTCCATCTTGTGTTTATTTATAGTGATGTCTCCGTGCATGTCGCTTGTGTTGTTGACTATTGCCATAATTTTCCCACCAAAAAAGGAAACACAACATTTGTTTGTTCATTATGGCGTTTGTTAAATGTTTCATCATCATCATCATCATCATCATCATCATCATCATCATCATCATCATCATCATCATCATCATCATCATCTCCTCCTCTCCCGCGCGTTCTGGTACGCGTGTACCAAAAAGACAGGAAAGTGGACCAGCATCGTGAGGGCGGAGTCCTTTTCCTCTCCCTCGCTGCCTTACCCCCAACCCGTAACCCGTGGGTCTGATATCCATTCCCAGCTGGGTCAAGTGCCGAGGGTCAAGTTCCGAGAGTGTGCTGCAAACCAGTGCCTTCAGGTCCGGAGCGCTCTAACCACTCAGCCCTCCGCCTTCTAGACCCATGAACATAGGAGTGCCACAACGGCGGGAGTGTCGAAAGAACGGGTTTTGACCTGCAGTCATAGACCTTTTGACAACTGTAGGCATGGTATTTGAGACGAGCCCTGAAGACAGGCGCCACATGCAGAGAACTTACTGTCGCGGTTTTTCTCTGTCGTGTCTAGGGTATGGCGCTTTATGTGTTTTACTACTCTGCTCGTTCGACTCGAGTTATCACAACATAAAATTGTGTCAAGAAGGGGGAAACTAACACTGCAATCACTACCTAATTTCCTCAATTTCTAACCGGCTCAAGCCCCCACCCCCTTGCTTGTCACGCGCACAGCTTAACAAAAGCAGGCAACGATAATACGCTACTCTATTTATTTACAGTTACTCCAGAATATTTCACTACACAATGAATGCTGCTCCACTATACATCTACTGGTATACGTAGAGTGACCTGAATCTGCAGCTTCAAACTGATGAAGAAACTTTGCGAGATTAGTTGATTGCTGGTCTTGAACACTTCGATGCGGATCATTCATGCACACATCTTGTCCCTTAGCAGACACATTGACCATATTCCACCAGTCTAACACATTTTGAATGAAGCTAGCAGTTTCATGGTTCCCTTGTAACTTGAGTCCAGCCACCACTTTGCCACAGAATACTCTGAGAACATGCTGAACATTCTGAAGTTGAAGTTTAGAAGGACAGATTGCTGCTTGATTGAGAGGAGAAGTCTTTAAAATACTGTTTTTCTCAGCTTCATACAGCTTTTTCACGTCTGAGAATGATCCAACAGACTGTTTGTCCAGCGTCAATCTCTGGCACTTTTCAGTAATCCAGTTGTTGCGGATACACTTCAATAGGTGCACGGTGTCAAATAAAAGATACCAGACACGCGTCTCATCCAAAGGATGGGTGGCTGTTGAAGAGCATTCAGTTGGTTAAGAGAAAAGCTTACAGAATTGCTGATTCACTTTATGGTTGTCAGTGATGGATCCCAAGACGATGAATCCTGATTTCTCAACTTTGGCTGCAGCTTTGACGGATCAACAACAACAAAATTTTCACGTGGAGGCAAAACATCCAACCATTTCTTTCTTTCCAACTCCTCTCTGGGCACTTTAGACACACGACACTTATTAGCATCATTATAATTTCCTTGCAATTCACTACACCACATTTGTTAGGCATGATGATACAAAACAAGCTACAAAACTTTGAGAAAAAAGCACTGAGTGACTGAGAAATTCGTATCGAACGCGCAAGGGAACTGTACCTTCTTCCGGTTCTAAACTTACACCTTCAAAAATAGTTCACTTATTATGGGTCAAAATATAGAAATTTTATTGGATATCACATCCTTATTTGTTATTGAATAAACTAAATATGACATAAATAATTGTAAAAATAAACTATATTTGCAGCAAGTAATGAAATTGCATTAAATTATTTTACTCTATATTACTGCGCCGAGACAACGTGACTGTGCTAAAAATAGACTGCTTGGCACTGAGCCAACCGGTATCGCTGGCTCAGAAACTAGCCTTCACTAGCGAAGTCTGAAAATTAGCTGTGCACGTCCTTGATATAGGAGTCCTTGCAAAATTCCTATAAGTATCTAAGTATGGTGTTCACTACAAAACTAAGCTTAACTCAGGCAGTCGTAGACTTCTGTAAGAGGGCCAGGATATGAGTTGCTGAAATTATGAAAACTATACGTAAACTAAATTGTTTTGACTTCAACATATTTATAAATCTTTTTTACCTGTTCTCGCAGCAGAAATCTGGGGCCTTGGTTATGTGGAGCAAGTTGACAAGATTCAAACGCTAGCCATTAAGTTCTTCCTCAGAGTCCTCCAGTGTACCGAACAAGATGATCTATGGTGAGACGGGACGGTACCCACTATCAGTATGTGCGATGATGAAGTGTATAAGATACTGGAAAAGGTTAACTCGACTACCAACAAGGAGAATATGCTGTCAAGCATATGAAATGCTTGTAACGTTAGATGGCCAGGGTAAATGTACATGGGCTACCAAGGTAGAAACTTTATTCAAGAATGCGTTTGGGATCGTTTGGGAAATCCAGGGAGTTTATAACGATAAGATTTTCTTGTCTGAAGTGAAGGATATGCTTGTAGCAATGGCCATAACAGCAATGGCACGCTGATCTAGAAGCAAGCGATAAATACGGATGGTATCTAACATTTCAATCTGAACTGAGAGCAGAGAAGTACCTTTCCGATATTTTCAACCCAAGACTCAGAAACTGTCTACTAAGATTCCGGTTACGTGTCTCCCAATTTAAGAATCAAAAATCATGGTACTCTATGGAAGACGGAGAGGAGGTAGTGTGTGATGCCTGTGGACTTGAGTGGGAGAATGAATGACATTTTTGGAGTGTCAGGCATTTCATGACATCAGGATTAAATTTATACATCAACGCCATTTTAACAACCCAACAAGGAGTCAGCTATCCTTACTTCTACAATCTGAGAATACTAGAGAAATGGTTGATCTAGCTAGATTCATCCATTTAGCACTGGACAGAAGACAGAGCTCATCGTGAAGGCGAAACCTTTTTCATTCAGTTGATCACGAATGGCCTGCCGTACAACCAGCATGTATACAGGTTATTATAATGACTGGCTCAAGGCAATGGTGTATGAATCACGTAACTTGTTCGGTCAATCTGTTGACCACATTTAAATTTTGCTTCGAATGTGAAGCTGAATGGATGCGTTTGAATGGGAAGTTAAATGGATGTATATGCAATGTAAATGTTGTCTAGTTGTCTCCTCTTTGTTGAAGGATAGTTGTCTTATGACAATAAAGAAATCTAATCAAATCCCTCGCTCTCTCTCTATCTCTTATGGGTAGGGGATGAGTTCGTATTGGGTGGACGGCGTTTTTGCGTGGCCTCGTTTTGGGGATGCGTGTTCTAAATTACTGAGGATTAATTGGATCTATATATTTGGCGATGAACTGTGAGGTCTGTGTCGATCTGTGGTGGGTGTAGAGTCCAGGGAGGCATGTGTGAGTCAGTGCATGGGTATGGGGCATCAATTTTAATGTCTGTTCCTGGTGTATTTTCTATTTCTTGAGCGTTCCTCTGCTTGGTTGTGGAGTGGGTTTGCCCGTACGGTGTTTGTGTGCTGTTGTGTGGATCTGCTGGATGTTCTGCGAGTAGACATTGTATCTTGTAGTAGAAGTTTGCTGCCTTTTCCTTAATTATTAGTTCTATAGGTTTTTTTCCTGTCTCTGCCAGCACTGCTGGATTTGGGATGCCCATTGAGACTCCTAATACTACTTTTAGTGCCTTAGCCTGTACCACAAAAGGGATGTATTGCCGCGAGACCCGGCCTGTACATTGTGTAAATATGAAATAGAAAACGAAGCCCACGTCCTTTTGTTTTGCAAAGTGTATAGCAGACGTTCCTATACTGTCGAATGCACAGCTAGAGATGCTGGTCTTAGGTGATGGGTCAGATTAAACCATTACGCAAATCTCGCGTTTTTGTACAGAGCTTTGTGCTGCACGATGCCCGTATAGGTAGACAACAATAAGACGTTAATTACTGTCAAGTTCTGTTGATGAACCACGTTACCCTTGTAATCAAGCCCATATTAGATAATGGCTTTATCACACTTCTTGTGACACACCTTAGCACTCCATCATGAAGGAATGTTTATCCGTTTGTTTCACACTATTAATGCCACTTGTGTTGTTACATTTGCGTCGATGTTTCTGTTGTATAAATGAATTGTACTCTCACATCCCTTGATAATGACTTATTGGTCAAATCAATAAAAAAAATCAAAATCAGAATCAGATCTCTCTCGCTTTCTCTTTCTCACAAAAACGCAAACAATGTTGTACACGAATTTGAAGTATTAAGCAAATTTAAGGATCAAGATTAGGGCTATCACTGTCTTTATTGCAATATTAATTTACATACATATTACAAAAGTAATGACCATTGACACATCAGTAGATTTGTAGTCACTACAGTCAGTACACAGAAATAACAAATAACAATCAGCTACACAAGGCGAAAACTGTTTGTTGCAGTGAAATAATCTCCATGTCAGACAGTCGACACACAGTCAGGACACAGTCTGTAACACAGTTTTCTATTGGTCACGTGCACACACAGTATACGTCATGTTTGTGACCTCATGACGTTATGACGTGAAGACATAGTGATAGACTGAAAGAAGAAGAGAAGGAATAACAAAGGCGGATGTTGGTGTAAGAGAGACAGACACAGACTACAGCAGGTGACAGGTGTGTGAGTGAGATTCGTGTTCAGGTGGCTAGTCGTCAAAGGAGACAATCACAAGTTGTGACGTACACCGGGACATGGAGTGAAGTCGGACTGTAGATCCATCAACATCAGGATCCAGACAGACGACGACTTTTCTCTCCAGACCACGAACACGATCTCCAGGCGCCACCCACACAACGTCACTACGGGCCTTGGCCACGTCCTCAATGTCACCATCCTTCATCACCCGAGCTGGGATACGCGCTTCTCTCATCCCCGTCACCATACCCAACTTGTTGCTGGCGACAACCTCCACGACAACACCAACATGTCTCTCCACTGTAGGCGGGCTGGTTTGTTGGTGTTGATGGTGGTGACGGTGGTAGATGTTGTGGTGTTCACTGGTAACATTCAAAGTGAATTCTTTTGTTCAGTCACGTGTTGCAGACACAACGTTCACAGGCACAATGACGTCATGAGGTCATGACGAAATGTGTGCACAGACAAACACACGGACGTAAACAAAGACGTCATACCCTCATGACGTAAGATGTGCGGACACACACACACACCAACGCACTGCCTTCTTCCTCTGAAAAAGGTTGTCACGTGATTAGTTACTACACGGCTTGTTTGTTGTTTATCACGCAATCTATTGTCACGTGTTCAGTCTCACGTCACTACACGTCACACTACACAATATATACACACCTGTACCCGGAACACGGAGACTGTGTAGGAAGCTGGCCACCTCACGACCGCACGTGACGCAGTCACTTAGCCAGTCACCTGGGTGACCCTGACCTCGGTGATAGATTCGTCTGACTGGCGGGCCGTCTGTGTGGTCGGCCACACCACGCTCACTGTACGGCTTGACCTCCTCTGAAAAAGTGATTGCCACGTCCTGCTTAACTTCCCTGATGACGACCGGCGGAGAGCGGAGGGGTCTGGTTAAATATTCCACGGGCCAGGCTGGGGCTGCGTATCCATGGTAACAACTTGCCGCCCAGAGATGGAGGGCAGGAACTCGTGTCAGCAGCTTGTCACAGAAAGTCTTGAAGGAGTCTGACCGCCTGTCACAGACATGAGTGTTACAGAGGACAGAGAGATAAGTGCCACAGAAAGTCTAAAGTGTTACACAGAGGATGAAGATACACGTGTTACGCTGCGTACTGTCAATGACGCTCGTGTTTGTCTTCGTCTAATGTGTATCAACGTGTGACGCTACTAAATAATGACGTCACCACACGTGCTTCACACATGACGTCAAACACTTACTGAGAAACTTCATCAGCGATGACGTACAGCGACCCTCTCCTCGCCGCCAGTGACAAGTCGTTCACGGCCTTCTCCACGTCTTCTTTCTGAAATAAACCATACTGCAGGAACTGAGGCTGTCCGGGTGATACCACAGACGTCAGCTGCGTCTTGACAATCTGCAGCAACAGGTGGTACAACATGCTGCACGCTGCAAAACTCTCCCTCCAAGTACTCACAATGTACACGTCGTGACCGCATCTCAACCATTCTGTTGCCTTCAGCACCAACACCACAGTTTTACCTGTACCGGGCGGCCCGGCTACAAAGACTCTTGGACGCGTCGTGTTAACCAGGTGAAGTTGCTCTGCGAACAGAGTGATTTGTGCAGCATAGCACTCTCCCGCCAACGACACGGCCTGATCCAGGGTCCTGACACACAGGCGTGGGGGAGATGTACATGGCACAGTCACTGTTGTCGCCGGACCACAGAACCTACAATAATCACATTTGCTTCTTTTTAGTACTTACAGGTAACATTAAAGTTTTATCCGAATACCTCTATTAGTTTGAGACCTCATTTTTCCCCTCTAAACTTATGCAAGCAGACTATTCACAGTATTGCTTTATAAGCTGCATTAGTGATATTGATTTTTTACATTTTGTATTTCGTCGAATATGTAGGCTTTCATAAAAAACCTAGGTGTTTGAATGCTGATTTCATACTTATGTATGCCCGTAGAAGATTGTCAAAATTCTTTATCATATATGTACTCCCTTATCTGACAGTCACCCCGACCACAAAACTAGTGTTATTCAATGTTACTTTCAACGAATGTCACTGTACAGAGCAAGCAACAACTACATGAAATAATTGAAAACTGAAATCCTATCTGTCAGACATGAATGCAGACTTCCTTTGCCGTTTTAAACACAGAGACCAGAGACTCTTTGCTTTGTGATTTCAACTCTATTCTGACGTATACAGTTGGAAGCAGTCGCCATCTTGTCAGACGTCAGCAAGCAACGTGTGCGGGATTCACACAGACTCAAAACTCAATCTAGTAGCTTACCAACCAGACGCCTCGCACTATTGAGAACCGTACAGTTATGGTAGGTAACGGTAGAGCAAGAGATAGGAGCGACGCACACAGACTCACAGACACGCAGACACACAGAAGCAGTACGCACACGCAGGCACACGACCACACACTCTCATGGGCGAAGCACACAGGGCCTTTGTTTAGCTGGGGGCTAGGGGGGCTGGGGGGGGGGGCTTTCCATGGTAAATAGGTAAGGGCGATACAGGGATGGTCAGTGAATTTCCCTGAGCAGGAGGTCGGCGATGGAGGTAGGTAGGGTCAGAAGTTTAGGGAGTGTTGCAAAGGACGGCATTAATAGAGAGAAACCGGAAGGGGAACACTATCTTACACGCGCGCCGTTGCGGAAGAAATTTGCTTCTGTGACGGTCGTATCCCAAGCGGAACCAAGAGGTTCGTCGGCAAGGGATGTAATTGGCGTTTTCTGATAACGGAATTTTTATTATTTTTTTTTTATCGAGCTTCTTCCCTTAGACCACACAAAATACCACTTCTTCTCAACTGTACTCGCGAGACCAAATAGTAAGGAATATATAACAGTTTTTCAGTAGGATTCTATAATTAATTTGATGTTCTAAATCGATCTTTTTCAATACATGATGTAGATTTCTACACTTGTGGTAGTCTTCAAGCAGCATTTATTCCAATTGTACTGGAGTGACAGCCTGAAAACCTACGTCGTTGTTGAGGTAAATAAAAGAAAATCCGGACCCAGACACTGGTTTCGTGTTGTGCACACGACGAGGAGAGAGGAGTGTTCAGTAGTATCGACTCTCTGCTACACAATGACTGTGTAAGTAAATAACTTACTGGGTTGTATTGAAAGCTGTCTTGCGACAGCAATCTCAAGTGTAGCATCACGTTAAGTTATGTAACACGACGGGGCGTTAAAAACAACCGACCATTCATATACAAAAAAGCTGACCTGGCTACCAGCGTCTTGTAAATGTCACAGGTCATGTGACTGTCAGGCCCAGACACAGCCACACGTCGCTGCCACCAGTTCCCGAGTTCCCTCAGCACGTCACTATTGACGTCCCATGGCGTCTGGGGTTCAGACAACTGATCAGAGCACACACACAGGGCGGTGATGTCAGCGGGATCTGTTGTTCCCAGACACCGACAGAGATCCTGTTTGATAAAACATTAAATCACATATTATGATAAAAGCTCCCTAAAAATTTAAAAACTAAACTGAACTGAACAATTCTTATCTATCCACCTAGTCCAATTCCGAAAATGCAAGTCTACGATATAATGAAAATGATAATCAAAGTAACAAGGGCACACACACACACACACACACACACACACACAATATATATATATATATATAGATAGAGAGAGATACTACAAACCAAAAGAAACGCAAACAGACGGAATTGGTATGTTTTTTAAAATGCCGTTTAAACGGTTTGACAGCAGAATGTGTGCAGAATGTCTCAAAGGTCCGAATACAGAGTCCAAAGTCAGTAGCGGGTGTGTCCCTCGACTTCGACAACGGCCCGACACCTGGCGAGCATGGAGCGCACCAGACGGTTCACCACCACCATTGCGCAGATCTGCCCGAGGGCCTGCTCCAGCTGGTGAGCTCTTGTCGGCCTCGATTGAACCACATTCAGCACTCTGCAGATTGTCCCATAGATGGTCGATTACGTTCAGGTCTGGGTTCATGGAGGGCCAGGGCATCACCTGAACATTCTTCTGCTGTACCAAGGCCGTGGCGACCTTAGCGTGTCATGCTGAAAAGTGAGGTGCAGTGCTGCTGGACGTATCAGGTCTTGCTTAGGAGTAAGTCAGTTTTTTTCCCCTGATCCTTGTTGTTAGAAATAATAGGTGTGCTATACTCACAGACCAATCTGTTTTTGATGGAAAGTAATACCTCCTATCCTAACCGATAAATACCTTCCTTGATGCCTCTGTTGTCACTCTATCCATCTCTATCTCTCCCTCTCTGGGGGCGGGGGGGGGTGAGCGCTGTGCACGCCAGGCAAGACGTGGTTTAGATCTCTACTGTTCGAAATACTAAAATTAACTTAATTACTTGGATTTAGCAGCAACACTTTGCTTCACCAACTGTGCCTTGTTGTACCCGACATCATGCCAGTGGAAAATACGCTTTTCCGTGGGGTTTGTGGGTGTTTTTTGTGGATTTTTCTCCACTTCATGCAGCGAAGGGCCATGGCCGCGGCCATACTATAGACCAAGGTGAAGACAGCGCGTTCGCAGTGTGCACTTCTGGCCGTCATTATAGCAAGCCTCCTCCTATGCTCGGGCCCAGATAGTGGACTGTCTTCTCCAGAAGCCATACCCCGTGTCAACTACTAGAACACGCCCCTAAGCGGACACCTAGCTACCCCCTCCCCTCCCTGGTTGTTTAACCCCTCGGCTACATCAAAGCCCTTGATGCTCGATTCTACGCGTCACTGGATTCCTCCAGCTATGTAATCCTCCCCTGAACAAACTAAACCACACCTGGCTAGCCTGACATCTGCACTGGTCCCTTCCCAGCTGTGGCTCAGGGTAAGTAACACCTTGCCCCTGGCTTCTAGAACCAGCACCCCTATTCTGAAGTGTGAACAGGGACCTATCCTGGCTGGTGATGACGTGAGCGGCTAGATAGGGGCTTGAACAAGGGATGATGAACCTTAATTAGGGCCGGAGGGTCGTGGATGGGTCACACCTGGAATCTATGGTGCAATCTCCTTGACCCACCAGACCCCAAACCGCGACACTAGACACCATGTGAAAAATGAATGGTTTAACAGTGATTGTAAATCTGCAAAGAGCGAGGCCAAACGCGCCCTCCGTAAGTTCCGAAAGAATCATTCTGTGACAGATCTTTTATTATATCTAGACAAAAGGAGGATATATGGGAAAACCAGCACACATAGAAAAACCCGGTTTAAATACGCAGTAAGCTAGAAAGCTGTATGCACTATACAAAGGAAAAATAAACAAATAATCTTTTATGATTCCGAATAATGGGGCCTAAGGAGACACCTTCCCATAGAACAAGTTCATTTGCTTACACTGAAAAAACTGTTGAACGTTAGCCCTAAGACTCCCAACGACATGGTGTATGGTGACACAGGAAGATCCCCCCTGTCAGTACATGCGGCTGTCATGTGTGCGATACTGGTTACGTCTGACAAGGTTTGACACAGACAGACTGCCACGCAAGGCGTAAAGCATGTTGTTAGAGCTCCACAACAGAGGCAAAGTGTGCTGGCTTCGGACGTCCACAGAACGCTTTATACATATGGATTTGGATTTGTGTGGGAAAACCAAGGTGCAGATAATGCGAATGGTTTCTTGGGTGAATTGAAGCAACGACTTATCGATTTCCATAAACAAGAATGGCTATCGCACATTTCTAACAGTCCAAGGTTTATTGTGTATGCAGATTTAAGTCCTCGCTACTGTTGGAACTCTATCTAAAGTACATCAAAAACAAGGTGCTAATAGATACTCTGACGAGATTTCGAATGGGCATTTCAGCTGGGAAAGCGGGGAGAACGCTGAAAGAAAAACGTCGAAGATAAGAAAAACAACTTTTGCAAGCTTAGACGAGAAAGTCTGGGTTTGGTTCTGTGACGCCAGAACTAGAAATATTCCAATCACTGGAAAGTTGATTCAAGAGAAAGCCCTGTGTGTTTCTGTAGAAGAAGGCTTGGATGATTTTGTGGCATCAGTTGGATGGCTTCGCCGGTGGATCGTAAGGCGAAATGTTCATCGGTCCTGCTTGAGTGGAGAAAGGGGAGGGGTGAGCGAAGAAGCAGTGACTACTGATTTTGAATAAATTAATTGCCTACATGTGTCATTGTGTGTGAACAAAGATGTTTGTTAGTTTTTCATTGTTTTCATGATGCAGCAGTTACATGTACATGGACTTTGTTAACATGTGCGCAGAAGCTGTACCAAAGCAAGTCACCGTTATAAGACTTTCCTGTTATAAGACCCAATTTTTTTTGCAATTTGAAAGGTCGTATAAGAGGAAATCTACTGTATTCGCTCATATGCAGTAGATCTGGTTCTTTCTCTCATACAGGCGATTCATTCACTTACTCGGTCCAAACTGGGATAAAAGCTTTTCTGTCCCTTAAACTTTCCCTTCTGGGCCAGTTTGTGCACCTTACCTTAGAGGCTTCTACCAAAGAACCGTTCTTCAACCCGATTGAACTATCATAGAGAACCTGGAATTAGTCTGTCCTTCACAACTCCGTGCGAGTGTCTGACTGGAAACTATTGACCACTTCTTGCACTTGTGTCAATTTGCGTTCTTTTAGTTTCGAGTATATTTTGACATATTTTCTGAATTCCAAGCAGTTTATAGATCTCAATGATGCAGGTCCTTTAAATTTCCTAAAATCTATTTCTAACTCTCAAACTAAATGTGGCACGTACTAGATATTCGAACACGTTGTAACTGACTTTTTGCTGAGTGGGACAAGAGAGCTTCTAATGGATGACTATAAATTGTAATTGATCATTATGTGTGCATAACCACGACCGAGTGGACATAAGATGCGTTGTCTTTCGGTATTCAAATTCACTTAGCTGCTGACTTCAGCAACAAACAATTGCTATTTTTGTTTACACATGAGATGCGTAAGTATGCGCTAAAACATCTAAATAAATAGCAATCAACCGGAATGCTTACCTGCATGAGCTGAAGGTCACCAGAGATGGCCTGTTGTACCTGACGAGCTGTGAGGTTAGGGACCACGATCGTTTTAGTGATGCGCAGACCGGGAGTGACGTCAGACACCAGATGTGACAACATGGCTTCTGCCTTGTCCAGCTGTGACACGGCGTCTGTCGGTTTGCTTCTGATGTTCTCGTCTATATCTTGTTGTGACATATTAAGTTTACCTATGTTATCACCGAAAGCTTTCACCTCGCAGGCGACAATGCCGTACTGTCTGTGAATGAGCAGCACATCAAAGTCTCCCTGTTTGTGTTTAGACAAAGCCGTAGGTAAACTCTTGGCGACAGGTAGCTGAGCAGCCGCAGCTGCGTAGCAAGGTTCACCCAGGTACTGTCCGAACTGAAGCTGGCTCAGTCCAACCAAAACTTCTCTCTTCTCTTCAGACATTTTCTGCAGACAGAAGAGAAACCGCTGCATAGCCGCATCATCTCTGACGTCACTGTCCTGGAGAGGTTTACTACTAGAGGATGGATTCACCGCCGGTTGTTTCAATTGACCACCTTGTCCAGGTGTTGACTGAACAGCGTGTCCAGGTGCTGACTGTCCAGCCTCACCGGATGCTTTATGAAGGACAAGAACTTCCTGACCACTAGTCGACTGTCTGGTCATCGGGACGCGGTTGAAGTAGATAGGAGGCAGGAAGTAAGGCCGAGAGTCGAGATCAGGGAACGTGGCCTCAACCCACTGTCGCCAGAATGTCTGGGCTTGTGCTGAGATGGCCTCCTATCATCATAGGTGCATACCATTAGATACTGATTAGATATTACAAAGTAAATTCTAGAATCGGATGTCGTTAAGTTCTCTAAAAATGTCTTTAAAAGTTCTTCAGATGCTTACAATAAGGATACTATTGAAAATGATTAGTAACTGCTTTGCATTTTGATGTATTTTATTTTATTGCTAAAGTATTTTATTACCTGAATACCTGTCTCCTGATTGATGAGCTTGACTGCCGCCTCGATCTGAGGTAAAGATCCCCGGATGATGACAATCTTCGTGTTTTGTACGTCCGAAGGGTTAGGGTCAAACTCTACATCAGATCCGGTTTTCTGTTTGATTTCTTGACATTTACTTTCTGTAGATAAAAAGTTTAACCAGCTCTTAATTTCTGCTATGTAACACTTACTTGGGCAACTTACAAGGTGGCACTCAGATATACAAATAGATAGATATATAGATAAATATATAGAGATGTATATAAACAGAAGATGAATAATTGTGGGGAAGATATAAATATGTAGACAGACAAATAGACAGATAGACGTACAGACAGAAATACAGGCAGGAAGGCAGGCAGATCACCCATACCTGTGAGTAGAACAGCCTGTGCGTCTGTGACAGAATGAAGGTAAACGTTGCTATTACCTCCCCTTGGACTTCCTTCTTGTTTTGTACGGCTGCTTATCGTGCCCATCTTTACGGTCTACAGAGTAGACATGAATACATAGACTTGACAATAACACATCAGGCTTCAATTGCAACATAGACATAATACATGAGAATATTTCTCACTGTACACATCACTAACCAAAATGTAAGTCAACAGATACGTCCGTGAAATAAGCGGCAAAAAGCAGTTTGATGGTTACAGTGCGTGTGGAGGGGGATGGGGGTGGGACGGTTATAGTTACAAAATGCTGCTACTTGTTTGTCAAATACTGATAGTTATATATTTCCACACAGAGGATTCCAGTTTATACCACACTCTACGTGTTTGTCGAATACTGATAATGTTATATGTAAAACAAGGGAACTGTACCAAGCTAGAAAGGGACAAAGACGAAGACAATCTACATGTTTCGGGGCACTACCCCTTCATCAGGACGACACACAAACGACGAAAAAAAACACGAAAAAACGAAAAGGAAAAAGACTTATCTGCAGTAGAAGTGGCGCGTAGGCTGCATGGCAGGAGAAAGACCAGGGGACAGTGAGTAAGAAAGGTTAAAAAGAGGGGCAGCCAATCGCAAGGGGGGTAGGAAAGGGCAGAGAAGGGTGGGGGTGGAGAGTGGGCGGGAGAGAAAGGGAGAGAAAAAGCAGCGCGGGTAAGGGGGCGTCCGTGAGAGAGAGAGAGTGGGAAGGAGGTGAGAGAAAAAGTTGGAGAGAGAGACGGAGGGGTGAGGGGGTTAAAGGAAAGGAGGGGGAGGGTCAGTGTTTTAGGTTGAGTCCAGTAGGTGCCATGGTACCGAAATGGGTAATGAAGTAGGACTCCATATTCTTACGGTCAATGGAGTCGCCCTTCATTTTCCAGATACCACAGACCCTCATGTTGTCGGCTGTGTGTGGGGGTGTGTTGAAGTGAAGTGCAACTGGTGTGTTTCTGCAGTGTTTAGTGTCAGCTAAATGTTCTGTGAAGCGGGTGTTGAGAGTGCGTTCTGTCTCCCCGATGTAGAATAAAGTGGGACAGAGGGTGCATGTGATAGCATAGACGATGTTGCTGTTGGTGCAGGTGAAGTTGCGTTTGATGATAAAGGTGGTATTGGGTGTGTGGAGTGTTGTGGCAGTGTTAAGGTAGGGGCAAGTGTGGCAACGGGGGACATTGCACGGGGTGGAGCCGCAGGAAGGGGGGAGGGAGATAGTCGGTTTTAGTTTGGAGTGTACTAGAAGGTCTCGCATGTTCTTATCCCGCCGAGATGCTAGGAGGGGGAGTTTTTTGAAGAGATCGGGTTCAGATTTGGACAACAGGTGCCAGTTAGAAAGGAGGATCCTACGTACTGGGAGGTTGTGGGGGTGGTGGGTCAGTACAGCGATCGGCCTTGGTTCTGTGTGTCTGTGGTGGTGGGAGGATTGTAGTGTAAGTGCGCGTGGTCTGGCGGCAACTTTCTGTCTAGCAGTGTGTAGAAGTCTGGAGTGATAGTTGCGGGCGAGGAAAAAGTCTGTCATTTTGTCGGATTGTTCATGGAAGTCAGTGTCGTCAGAGCATAATCTACGGAGTCTCAGAAACTGCGAGTAGGGTATGCTGTGCAGGGTGGAGGGTTGGTTAGATGAGTGGAAATCCAGGTAGGAGTGTGAGTCCGTAGGTTTGTAATGGATGGTGGTTGCAAGGTAGCCGTTCTGCAAATTTTATGTTGATGTCGAGGAATGTGACAGAGGTGCATGAAATGGTGTAGGTGTATTGAATGGAGGGGTGGAAGTGTTGTATGTAATGGATGTACTGCAATAACTGAGACTCAGGGAGGGAAGTGGCGCCTAGACCGTCGTCAATGTAGCGTCTGTACAGTTCTGGTGTGGGGCCCGTGTAGCTGTTGCGGATGTTCTGTTCCAGCCAACCCATGAAGAGACAAGCATAACTAGGGCCCATTTTGGTGCCCATCGCCACGCCGCTAATCTGGTGGAAACACTGGCCGTCAAACTCGAATGTGTTGACCTTGAGGACCAACTCAGCCAACCTAATCAGGGTGTGTGTAGGAGGGTGGGGGTCGCTGCGTGAGTGGAGGAAGAAAGACAGTGCGGTTAAGCCATCAGTGTGGGGTATGGATGTGTATAGGGATGTGACGTCAAGGGTGAAGAGGAGTGTTGGCGTGAAAGTGTTGGAGGAATTGAAGTGGTCCAGGAGTCTGAGAATGTCTGTGGTTTCCTTGATGTAGGTGGGGAGCGACTGGACGATGGGCTGAAATATGCTGTCTAAATAATGGGAAATGTTCTCTGTGGGACAGCTACAAGCAGAGACAATTGGTCGGCCTTGTTATCTTTATGTATTTTGGGCAGTAAATAGAAGGACGGTTGTTTCGTGTCTTGTTGAGGTCAGAGTAACAATATAATGTTATATTTCTACACAGAGGATTCCAGATTATACCACACTCTACGTGTTTGGCGGATTATTATTACTTCCGTTCGTATTGTTTGACTAATGCTCTTGATAATTACTGATGAAATCACTTCTGTTTCTTATGCTAGCGTTACTGCTGATCGTAAATACTGTGACTAAGGATTAATTTTGCTACAGTTTTTACTGACATTATGCGATCTATTCTACAAAATGTGTACTGATACCATTACATTTACTCTTGATCGATATTATTTTTCTTTTTATATGACTTGACTAAAACATCAGCGTGCCTTTGCTATTGGATTATGGTATTAGCATTACCGACCTGTATTTTCTGTTAGTTATTTCCATTTGGCTGTCAGTTTTGTTTCTGTTCTACTGACACTTCAAAAATTTACATAAACAGTTATCTTGTAACTCAGTGTTAAAGCAGATGTTGATACCCAAGGTTACACCGTTTACGCAACAACCTGTTTATGACGCATTGCAGACCTTGTGCAAGTGTGATGTGATGACAACAAGCACCTGCTACGACAGCAGGTGTACGTTTCACTCTGGGCCAAGGTGGCTGTGTCCTTGTCTCACCTGTTGTAAAGCAGATGGAGGTTGACCAGACATGGCTGACAGTGAACGTTACTCTGACCTCAACAAGACAATGTCGGTCAGAAGCAGAATCTGTTGCCTGAACCTTGAAGTAGCCTGTCTTCCGATGAACGCTGCTCACTTCCTCCAGTGGGGGCTACACATATCTTCAGTGTCCGCTGTACTAAGACTGTGAGTGGGTCTTGTGTCTCCAGACTAAGCATGCTGATAAAATGGACTGTCAGTGATTTAGAGACAACGTCACCTCCATTACTGTATTTTATAGCAAACCAGAACTTCCTGTTTCTTTAGAACCAATAATGATTTTGTACTTCTTCTTAAAGTTTCTATTAACTAAAAAAAACTGAAACTGACAGTGACATCCCCGTAACTCCCAGACAGTTTGGAGGGGGGGGGGATAAAAAGTACATTGTAAATACAGCAATTGATTATTGCTAACAGTTAAGATATTATGAGCTCGTGACATTTCCATTCACAAATTCTCTTTCTTTATTGTGGAAACAGATAATAAACAATACACAGTGCATTCTGTCGCTCTCACACAAAAGTTTGTTGTTGGATACATGTAGGCTTTGACGGACAAGAGATTAGCAATATAGTTACATCTCGCTTGCAGTGAACTACAACAACCTGACTAGATCAAAACCTTTAATGCCCGCAAAACTTTTAACTACATTCTTTCAAGTGTATCCAACAGTCAAACATTCCTTTATTCAATAAAAGCTATTAAAATTTGTATTCCTTGCACAGCAACGCAAATGTTTGGCAGCAACTGTTAAGGACGTACCTACTTTTGTCTGGTAACGTTAACAGAGTTCACTGTAAGAAAAACTCTCTGTTTCAGACCTGGGACTTTTGAGATGAATAACCTTTACATTAAAAAAAGATCAGCCGTCACCTCTTCACTTTTAATCGTGTATAATCGTTCCTTTTGACGTCTAAACGACTTTGTGTTGTCGTTTCCATTGTTTTAAGCCGAGCTACAATGATAATAGTCTTGTGAACATTCTTCTCCTATCTAATTACATAAAGGAGCTCTAAGTGGAATTGTGTTTTCCCTTGAGTGACAGAGTGAATGTGACGGTTGTCAGTGAGAGGACGAGACGAGACACCACTTAGAGATTTATAATGTCGGCTGGGATTTTGTCCTTTCTATGGCAGTGGGTAGGTCCCAGACAGTCCTTTTAACAAAATGTCCCACGACGCGTAACACACACATTCCTCATACAGACTTTCCCTCCTTGACAACTACACTAATTTGAGGTTATAGTGTAGTGTTCAACAAGGGGGGGTTACACTCACGACATATTCTGAACATTCAAACAGAAAAGAATATTCGTCTTCATAGTAACATCACGCAATGGACGTACCTTGCTTTTTATTATCTGTCCATCATCATCTCTTGATCATTTAATTTATTTTCTGAGGACCACTAGGGACGCAAAAAGTGCATGAACTATGCTAATTAGCTTATCCATACGCTCTGTTTCACCTCACTCTCCACTCCTCGCTTCAATCTCTCTCTCTTCCACCTCTCTCCCCACTTTCTCTATTTCCCCATCTCTTGTATAAAATTGTAGTCTGTACAGACTGTGGGGTGTGAACATTTTTACGACCCTCTTAAATATGAAAAACTTGGAATAAAAGAATGTCTATGATTGAACGAAGAGAAAAAGAAGGAATAAAGAAGGAATAAATATTAACTGATTCACCTCTATTATTTCAAAGGTTTAAGAGCTCACCTCCAGTGTCTGTCTCCGGCTGAACGTAGCATCTCCATAGAATTTCCCGAAGACGTAGAAGTTTAATGGCATTTTAAAAAGTACAACCCTATAAGATTTAAAGTGTGTAGCTCCAAACCGTTTTCATAGTGGCTGGCAATTATGTATTGTAGTTACTGACATTTAAGATGCCTTTGATAAAAAGATGTTTGAAGCTGTAACAAGAACTTTTAGGAGACACGGTTTTCACAAGACCACACCCAATACGCAGGACTGACTGCAGTTTGATGATATGATCTTGTATCATAAAAAGTATCTAGTATCGGCAAAACTAAAAAAAAAAACTTAACACAAACCATAGTATGCATAGATCCTACACATCACTCCCCTTCAGTGGTCAAAGCCTACATCGCCACTGAAAACGGGATACCACAATTTAATCGATCCCTGTGCTTGAATTAGTAGCATGCATTATCTTATCTTCAAACTCAGGGTCGAGCCCCTAGAAGGCTTGTGTTTGTAGCAGAACAGAGCATCGGTATGTCGATTGGTACATGCTACCCCAAACACTGATTATGTCTAGACTAGATGAACTTTCGCCACTTGGCTTACGAATTTAGTTTCCTATTGATACATACTTTCTGTTTCCTGTTAGTGGACAATGGATTGGCAAACGCATAAGGACGACCTTGGGCATGTAGCGCGGGATTACCTCAAGATTACCTCAAAAGCAGGGCCTGGGGCTGGTGCCCCACTTGCCACCCACAAACGACGCTCCTTTAGTTCAGGGCTGGTTTGCATGAGCGATCCTAGCTGCTATTCCGGTCAAAAATGTGGTCTTAAGACCCGTTCGACCTGTATATTTTACGTGCACCTTTACAAATGAACAGGAGACAAGAACGCTCAATCAAGCAAGCCCAGGAGAACACGACCCAGGATTTCGGTTTCGAAACTGTTTCCCTAGCACTCAGCTCCACCTTCGTCCCATCGTCTGCATCGTCTTCAGCTTCCGTATATTTTTTAGCACTATGGAATGCAGTAAAAGGGAAGTTGTGTGTGAGTGCGCGTGTGAGTGAGTGCGCGTGTGTGCAAGCGTGCGTGCGTGTGTGTGTGTGTGTTACATTTCTGGTGCTTTTGCTTGTCTGAGTAAATACACTATTGTTAGTGCTAACTGTTCAGAAATATTCAAATACCCACGCTTGCAATTTAAACCAGTATAGTTGCTGAATTCTTAATAAAATAATTTTCTTTAAACTGCATCACTTCTTATTGTTTCTTATTTGTTTCTGCTCTTAATGTGTACATCTGGTGTAGCTTCTGTTTGAATGTCTTGTCTAGTTTGTACAGTTTGTACTGATTATTTCGGTAAATTCATGTTTGTGGGTCAAGCGCACGGAGCGCCTTCTCTGAACGCGGTTATGCGCTCTATAAATGTTTTTTAAAATTATAATTTTATTTATTTATTTTTGCGTTGTCTTCGTCCGTTTATGGCCTTTTTTCCTCTTACTGAAGTACACATGTTTATAAGTGTGACAGTTAATCCGTAGTGTGTTTCGTTGTTGAACATCTAGTTTCATCTTAATGAGAGCTTCTTCGTCGAAAAAGTAGACAAAGAAAAACAGTGAGTAAGAATTGTCAGCTGTACGCCACAAAACCTGAAACACTTCTAATGCTCGACCCAGTTACTAGAAAAGACTTGAGGAATGTTGTCTGTGCTGAGGGTTACATTATTTTTGCTTGTGTCAAACAAGATTGGGACTGCACAAAAGTAAAGGTGTAAGTTATACAGACAGCATCTACAGAGACATACCAGGCTGGAGCTTGATTATGGGTTTCGTCAGTTAAATTTCACCCAGCCTCAAATAACGGATGCCTTTTCAGGCCATTTTCAGTTCCTCGGTTCGTGTCTTCTTTCTGATTTGCTTTCATACTAGTTATACAGTCGTCAGCAAGAATTAATATTGTAAAATGCAGGCTGGCATTCTGCCTAACGTTTATTCAACTCAATATGTATTTATATATTCTGTTACAGGCGCGGACCTGGTGTTTGACATTATAAGCGATGACAACATTTACATAGCCGATAACGAGTACCTCAGTGTCACGTTTTGGGTAGACATGTCCACCTGCATAAACTTAAATACAACCTACAAGGTCGCCGCGAAGACAACAACAAGCAGCGGAATCACAGAAGAGGATGGCTGGGTGGAACTCACTAAAGACACGTGCACCGTAACGACACCAAAACACGTCACGTGTGCTAATCGTAAGGGTGTGGCCGATCTACCGAAAAGTCAACAGGTCTCACGTGCAACAGGAGTGCACATTGTGGTGGAAAGAGGGCCGTGCCTACAACCAAGTGATAAGAGAGCTGCTGCTTAATGTCTCCTGTGAGTATCTTCTTCTAGTCTTGACATTCCAATCTTCACATTTAGTTGTTCTGTTCTTGACCAGACGGAAACGAGGCTTGCTTTACCGAACGTGGTCCTTGTGTGAAAAAGATTTGATTGCTAATGCAGGAGTAGGGTAATGTTTGGTCTGGTCGTCCTGTCCCTTTAGTATAATGTAAACTGGGATATTTGTATCTGGTAGTTAGATTAATTAGGTAGTTAGATTAATTAGGTAGTTAGATTAATTATGTAGTTAGATTAATTAGGTAGTTAGATTAATTATATGAAAGCACCATAGTACACAAAATCGAAACTGATTAATTCTTGTATCTTTTCTGTTCCTTTTCAGTTTGCCTCAACTTGAGGACGCCGGTGTGACAAGTCTGACAGTGAACGGCCAGGAAGTGAATGAGGTTTACCTGACAAACGAAAATCAAACGGTCCTTCTTAACTGTTCCTTCGAGAAGGGGAACCCACCGATCGTCTTCCGTCTGACCAGCACAAGTGGACACCAGGTGATGCCGGTTTCCGCTGATGGCTACATGACGGAACCCGTCGGAATTGGTCGGTGTGAAGACTCGTGGCCTTCCTACCGGTGCGAAGGAAACGGTTCAAAACGAAATCGATCTGTGGCATTTCTTGAAAGCATCGGTTAGTGTTTTTTCAAAACAGTTTCCTCAAACTATTGTTTTTTTTATCAAGGTTCAAAAAGCATGCAGGTTAAAAATCCTTTTTTATATCTCAACATGAAAGTAACCGTTTAACTGGCAGAATGAGTTTTATATCAACAAAATCCTGCTTCTACTATTAACCCACCTTCACCACATGTTATCTTTTACTTTTTAAAAAGGAAATAAAAGTAATTGCTTCTTAAGAGGCACCATCGCACGTTATTCCTTTCGGCGACCAGAAACAAAGAAGATTAAGTTCACAATGTTCCCTTTACTACACAAACGAAGCTTACACACTATACATCATAAAGATTGACAACGTGGACACAGAGAGGGACATACTACATTAAGAAGACTGTCAATCACTCACCGTCATGGTTATAATCACGTCCAAATGCTAAGTAACTACATGAAAATCGCGTTTCCCGTTCGAGTTCATGCGCGTGCTCAGGCAGAGTAAAAACATGCTTTGCGGTGTCTCAGCCGACCCTCTGACACCGAGTGATTGATAATGATTTCGTCGCGTTGTCAGTTTATACTCGGAAGCCGGTCACGTGCAAGTGGATGATGCTTGGACAGGTAAGTCTGAACATGTGGATGCAGCCAGAAAGATGCACACACACACTCACACACGCACACCCACAGGCACACGCAAACACATGCACGGACGAACGCACGCATGCACGGGACACGCGCGGACAAGTCCTAATTATATATATATATAAATGTTCATATGATTTGGGGCTTATAATGTCGATCTGTCACTATCTGAATGGCATTCTAAGTGGCATTAGGGAGAGGGGATTTCAGGGTACAGTTATCAGCAAAACAACTTAAAATGGCGCCCTTTAGCTGTTTCAGTTGTTAAAGAAATTTGAAGACCATCAGGCGCGGGACGAGAAAGTGACAATAAAAACTATGGAGGAAAGGAATAAAAAGGCAGAGATTATTTACAAAATAAATTCAGCAAATGAAAGGAGGACAAACTATTTGCATGCTGTTGTAGAAGACATGAAGAGACAATCAATAAAGCAAAATAAATCAACTAAAAAGCCAATACAAGCAATATAACGCAATTAATTTTACAAAATGGTACATACGTTCCTTCACATCGCATAGTAAAAATTATTTATGTATTTTCTATTTATTTACATGTTCGGTTTTAATGGTTTCTCTCTACTGTTCATAATTTAATGCATAAAAAGCTTTAATGTTGAGCAACGTCAGAAGAAATTTCCTGAGAGTGTAAGTATTGTTCTATGTTTGTGTACAGACAACAGAAGCAGGCATGCAGACAGAAGAAGTCAACAGATAAAAATAGAGTATGCGATGCAGAGTCAGTTCATATGTAATGAATGCCTTGTTCATTTGTTCTTTTGTAAATTTAAATTAATCCGGGGCTAATGTTCCAAAAAAAAGTTTACAGCCATTATACTATATTCTCTGTAGTACTGATAGGGCGACGATGAAGTGCCCATCATCATTTAATCCGTCCAAACTCGGAACTAAGGAGCTCAGATGATAACGAATCGACGATTTAAGCTTTGTCTTCATTAATACATTGATTTTGTTGTTGACATACTAAGCGTGTAGGACCTGAAGGTGTCACATTGATGATAAACATCTTTGGAAAAAGAAATAAAGGTCTACTGAACGACAGATTTCTTTTTCTATTTTATCTGTGTCTTTCCACTACCTTACACAAACACCACACCACACCACACCACACCACACCACACCACACCACACCACACCACACCACACCACACCACACCACACCGCATAACACCACACCGCATAACACCACACCACACCGCATAACACCACACCACACCGCATAACACCACACCACACCGCATAACACCGCATAACACCACGCCACGCCGCATAACACCACGCCACGCAACATAGCACCACGCCACGCAACATAGCACCACGCCACGCCACACAACTCCACAGCACAGCACATACTTCAACGCCACCCAACGCCACATCCTGCCTCACCGAACTACGCCACACCACACCACACTACACCACAACACATAACACAGCGCCCCACCTTGCCACACCACACCACACCACACCACACCACACCACACCACACCACACCACACCACACCACACCACACCACACCACACCACACCACACCACACCACACCGCATAACACCAAAGCACAATGTTTACAATGTTTCTCGGTAAAATCATCTACATGTAACAGCGCTATCGTCTACGTCTTTGTAAGTTTTTGTTGCAGAAATTTATTTCTATATTTAACGTCTTTCCATGCTGACAGACAGAAACTTTTAATTCTTTATGGCAAGAGTAATAAAAAATACACAACCATTTTTCTGTTTGTTTGTTTTGTTGGATTGTTTGTTTGTTTGGGGGTCTCTGTCCGCCGTGTAGGAACTACAGTACAGCTAATAACACAAGCGGCGATTTCATAGTTCACGAAACAGACTGAAAATACCATTCAAGACTGCACTGAAGACTGTTCATTTTCTTCTTCTTTGTTAAGAAATATACTTTATCTAAATACAGTTCATATCGTCTTCAGCAAAGCCAGCTATAACTGCCTTTCGTCATAAACACCAGGATCGTAGCCTTATACGTTCCTCACTGTCATTCCCAATGACTTCTGTTGACAAGTGACGTGGCGGACGCTGGTTGGCGCAAGAGATCAGTGGCATGTCGTTGGCACCTTTGTCTAACAGATGGTGATTCGTTTTATGAAGTTTATTCTCTGAATGGGAACTGCTAGTGACAGACTCAAGTTTCTGCCACATGTCCAGTGCATGCCAAGCTGGGTGTCAGCACAACTGTAGGGCGGAGACGTTAGTCCTCCACCTCCAAATCTCGTGACCTCGGTGCAAACAAAATAGTTTGTGAGGGTTGAAGGCTCAGCATAAATGAGGTAAATGCCGTTTATCGTTCGAAAGCAGAAAAAAAGATCATCATTATCAGCCGTGGACTCTTTACTTTTTAACAATTCGCGTAGAATTGTTTTTATAGTCGTTTCTGTTGTAAGCCGAGGGTCCATTCAGAACTACATTTTATGTCTAATAAATTCAACAGCTAATGGGGTGATTTAAATTGTAGCGTAACTCGCACTGATACGCCTAGATTTTAACAGCTACTAAGCAAGCAATGATACATCCCCTCTCTATTTAAGATAATGTCAGTTATATTTCTGGAATATTGGTCATATTGTGCCTGTCTTGTTAATTATTGAAGAGGTTGTGTGGATGAACCTGACTGACAACAGAGAAAGAGGACTTACATAACTACCCGAGTATGAAGGAATGTTGAATGATTTCTTTGCGCATGATCTGCCACGTCATTATTACTCCATAAGTTGGAATCTGTCTGGGAAAAACGAATTTCTGACAAGTACGCGAAATTGAATTGCAGAGAAACCCAATGCTATATTTTAGAATTATGTACATTCCTCAAAACAAGAGAAAATTAATTGGAAGACAGAATTTGTTACCCGACCAAAAGAATACATTTATAATTAGGTTTGTAGTCATCACTGTAGTATTGGGAAAGATCAATTTTGATGTTTTATGAATATTCTTCTCCTAATTACATAGAGGAGCTTTTCAACAGTTTTTCCTTGTGTGTGTGGGGGGGGGGGGGCGTGGAAGGGGAGAATGTGACGGGTGTCAGCAAGATGACGAGGCGAGACTAGACACCACGTAGAGATTTACCGGCTGAGAGATCAGTCGGTGGGCCCCAGGTGGTCCTTTTAACAAAGTGTCCCACAACGTGGTAACACGAACATTTATCACACACACGTTCCGTCCTTCACAATAACACTACTTCAGGTGATAGTGTAGTGATAATGGTTACAGATTATGCAAAGTCAAACAGAAAATGATGTAGAAGCCATCTTAAAAAACGGAGGGTGAGGGGATGCAACTCGAGAATCTATGTGTCCATTTGCCTGGGAGCTGTTTTCTATGGCCTCCCTTTATTGGCTCCCCGACAGCAAGAAAATGATTAGGTTGATTAGGTTCACATATCGAGATCATTGAGCTAAACGCATAAAGAAGAAAGAGCCAAAGTGGCCATATATCGAGTTTATACACAGGTAAGAAGGTAACGTGAACTCTCTCTTCTCTCTCTTCCTCTCTCTCTCCCTCCCAAAATGTTCGGTGTTAGCGTTAGAGACAAAGGAGACGTGTCCGAATATTTCCCACGCCCTATGGGAGTCAGACAACATTCCCTTCTTAGTCCCATGATCTTCACTTTCCTTATTACTGACTTGCTTTAGAAATATCTGAATGCAGTAGGCGTGGTGTTGAACTTATCCCCGGTTCCACTGAACTGTTTCTGTTGCTTTTTGCTGATGACGTTTTACTCTCAAAGACGTGAATAAAGAACTGCCTGAAGAAAGAGGCGGACAGACTTTCACTAGAAGTAAACCTCAGCAAAACCAGTGTCGTGGTCTTTACGAAAGGTGGGCAGCGAATGAGAAATGGCTGTATGGAGGGGAGACAGTTCGTGTTACAAATTCCTAAAATTATCTAGGTATGGTGTTCACTACAAAACTAAGCTTCACTCAGGCAGCCCTAGACTTGTGTAAAAAAGGCAGGATAGGAGTTGCTGAAATTATGAAAACTATGCATAAATTACATTGTTTCGACTTCAACATATTTCTAAAATTGCTTGACGTCACTGACAGGCAGTATGTTATTGTAAACAGATACAGAAAGGGTGGGGATGTATTGCCGCGAGACCCGGCCTGCCCATTGCGTAAATATGAAATAGAAAACGAAGCCCATTTCCTTTCTTTTTGCAAAGTGTATAGCAAACGCTGCCAAGACACAGTCTGTAACACAGTTTCTATTGGTCACGTGCTCACAGTGTACGTCATATTTGTGACGTGATGACGTTACGACGTGAAGATGTGGTGATAGACTGCAGGATGCACATTCTAGAGATGCGTATCTTAGGTGATATGTCAGATGAAACCATTACGCAAATCTCGCGCTTTCTGTACAGAGCTTGGTGCTGCACGATGCCCGTATAGGTACACAACAATAAGACGTTAATGACTGTCACGTTCTGTTGATGAACCACGCCACCCTTGTTTATCCGTTTGTTTCACACTTTTCACACTTGTGTTGTTACATTTGCGTCGACGTTTCTGTTGTATAAGTGAATTTTACTCTCAAACCTCTTGATGATGACTTATTGGTCAAATCAATACAAATCAAAATCAGAATCAGATGTCTCTCGCTTTCTCTTTCTCACAAAAAACACACAGTGTTGTAAACGAATGTAAAGTATTAAGCAAATTTAAGGAAAAAGATTAGGGCTATTACTGTCTTTATTGCAAAATGAATTACAAAAGTAATGACCATTGACACAGCAGTAGATTTGTAGTCATTACAGTCAGTACACAGAAATAACACATTCCAACCATCAGCTAACGATGAAAACTGATACAGTAAAAAAATCTCCATGTAAGACAGTCGACACACTGCCAAGACACAGTCTGTAACACAGTGTACGTCATGTTTGTGACGTGATGACGTTACGACGTGAAGATATGGTGATGTGACTGAAAGAAGAAGAGAAGGAATAACGAAGGCGGGTGTTGGTGTAAGAGAGACAGACACAGACTACAACAAGTGACAGGTGTGTGAGTGAGATTCATGTTCAAGTGGCTAGTGGGAGACAATCACAAGTTGTGACGTACACCGGGAAAAGGAGTGAAGCGGGACAGTGGACACATCACCATCAGGCTCCACACAGACGACGACTTTTCTCTCCAGACCACGAACACGATCTCCACTCGCCACCCACACAACGTCACTACGGGCCGTGGCCACGTCCTCAATGTCATCATCCGTCATCACCCGAACTGGAACATTCGCTTCTATCAGCCCCGTTACCACATCCAGCTGGTCGCTAGGGCCATACCACCACGACGACAACACCAACATGTCTCTCCACTGTAGGCGGGGTGGTGTGTTGCTGTTGATGTTGGTAGATGTTGTGGTGTTCACTGTTAACATTCAAAGTGAATACTTCTGTTCAGTCACGTGTCACAGACACAACGTTCACAGGCACAGCAACGTTATGACGTTATGGCGCAAATGTGCACACAGACAAACACACACGGACAATACACTGTTACTACATGATTTCTTGTTTACTTGTTTGTTGTTTATCACAGTTTATCGTGACGTGTTCAATCTCCCATCACTACACGTCACACTACACACTATATACACACCTGTACCCGGAACACGGAGACTGTGTAGGAACCTGGCCACCTCACGACCGCACGTGACACAGTCACCTGGCTTGTTACCTGGGTGACCCTGACCTCGGTGATAGAGTTTTCTGACTGGCGGGCCGTCTGTGTGGTCGGTCACACCACGCTCACTGTACAGCATGACATCACGTGACTTAGTGATTTCCCTATCCCGTTGAACTTCCCTGAAGACGACCGGCGGAGAGCGAAGGGGTCTGGTTAAATATTCCACGTGCCAACCGGCGGATGCGTTTCCATGGTAACAACTTGCCGCCCAAAGATGGACACCAGGAACTTGTGTCAGCAGCTTGTGACATAAAATCTGGAAGGAGGCTGACGACCTGTAACAGACATGAGTGTTAAAGAGGACAGAGAGATACGTGTCAGCAGCTTGTCACAGAAAGTCTACAGTGTTACACAGAAGACGAAGATACACGTGTTCTGTCAACGACGCTCGTGCGTGTGTTCTTTTAAAGTGTATCAACGTCTCGAGCTTTTAATTAATGACGTCACCACACGTCCCACACCCATGACGTCAAACATGTCACACACTTACTCAGTAACTTCATCAGCGATGACGTACAGCGACTCTCTCCTCACCGCCAGTGACAAGTCGTTCACGGCCTCCTCCACGTTTTCTTTCCATGGATAATTAAACTCATCCTGCACGAGGTGAAGCTGTCCGGGTGATACCACTGACGTCAGCTGCGTCTTGACAATCTGCTGCAGCAGGTGGTACAACATGCTGCACGCTGCACGACTTTCCCTACCAGTACTAACAATGTAGACGTTGTGACCACATCTCAACCATTCTGTTGCCTTCAGCAGCAGCACCACAGTTTTACCTGTACCGGGCGGGCCGGCTACAAAGACTCTGGGATGCTCCGTGTTAATAATCAGGGCCGCCAGTTGTCTGGCGCACACAGCCACACGCACAATCGTCCGTCACCTAGCTGCGGGGCACTGATCGCGCGTCGGGTCACTCACGCAAGACCCGCACACTCGGCCAGCCACACTTTCGCTAGTGGGAACACGTCACACCAGGTCAACACAAATACTAAACAACCAGCAACCGCTTGTCTAATGGCTCAGCCCCCACCCACTAGCATTTCCCCGACTACTACACAACGAAAGACAACACCTGGCGTGAACAATAACGAAGATAAATCTATTACGGTGCAAAATATGTGTGCTCCACAATCATATGTAAGTCAAATAATCGTCCAGTTCCACTGGATTACAGGGATGATCCCCTAAGGCAATACAGCAATGTGCCTTGTAACCAGTCAAGACACAAAGAACTATCGACAACCTATCGCTCTAGTTCAGTCGCAAGCGTTATTGTTACAATTCCTATTTCTAGAATTTAACGACCTACCACTGACTACTTGTTTATGGTACTGTTTCTTTTAAATTGCGCAACACATCCATCAAGTCATACACAACAGATACCAGCGTTACAGGTAACTATGCCTACACTACGAGGCAGCTGCAGGTTACGGTACACTGCGTCTAACGGGCCCACAGCACAACCAGCTATCAGATACTCAACTGAATGATGCAGATGCAGAGACAGCGACAGAGATTCCTCAGCCGAAGACTCACAGGACCTGGCGCCACACGTGTTACATCATACCCCTCAGGCTCACACTCTCCGATAACCGAGGCCGACGAACAAGGTCTAAGAGTTTTTATTTGCTGCTTTTCTGCTTGGCTGGCCGAGGGACTACTCCAGGTTACAACACATCATAATAAGTGGCCACAGGTCTAGCTACTTCTTGCTATCAATACAGGACCTCTGCTCGTTGTGTTTACATTCTAGCCCTAGTCTCTTTCTGCCTCATAACTGTTGGAACTGTGGCAGTCGCTAGCTCCAGCATAAAGGCCTCAAAGGTTAGCCTTCCTTCCTAGTTCGCAGCTTCGCCTAGTTCTACGGCATTCTCTCTGCCTCTGCCTAAAGGGCTTCCTACACTTGCAATGTTCTCTGCAATGTTTACCATATATGGAAGTTGCAACGTTGAGCGAAAATGTTTCAGGGAGGCCTCTCAACATTTTAGGGGATCACACGCCGCGCTATTTTCCAGCAGGGGCTCAAAATGTTGCAGCGTGTCAGCCAATCAGAAACAATCCTGCTATTTAGTGCGGTATGGTCTAGCGCTGGTCGTGATCATGTTAGGCCTTCGATTGATAGTCATCTGGTCAGAAAAAACGATTTTCCAGTTAATTGATCTCTTGCAGCTCCATCCCAGCATATACGAAAACACATCCCCTGACTATTCAAACAGAGATTTAGTACGGGAAGTTTACCCGTCGATTGCGAGACGGCTGGGTCACGAAACTGTCGTGCGACATTCGCAAGAAGCGTCTGCTTTCGGTGGAGTCGTGTGGTGATATTCTTGTAGAAGACACGTACGCGTATGCTCCCAACTGGTTTCGACGAGCAATGCACCGTGGAACCCACATTCGTCTTTTCCATTTTGTTTTCTCAGACTGCTGGGCGAAAATAAATGCAGTCGCAGAAGCTGCAGCGGTCAGAATAAATTGTTCGTGATCATCCATAGTGTTACTATTGTCAGCCCCTAGAGCGAACACGTGATGATCATGTGACGATCTGGCTGGTAAAATGTTGCAGGTGTCATGCGCCCGTGTACGGAGAATCCTCGGAAAATGTTTTCGCTCAACGTTGAGAGCATTGCAAGTGTAGGAAGCCCTTAAGTCTCTCTCTAAAGCCTGTGTGTCTCCCCTCTCTCTCTCTCTAAAGCCTGTGTGTCCAAGTCGCTGGCACGGTCTGGTTAAATGCCGGCCATCGTGCCCAGGCATTCTGATTTATGGCGCCAGGTGCTGGTCTGCCTGCTGCCTGCTGACCGCTGACTTGACAGATCTACGACGCCCTCTCGGGTCACTCGAGCTGAGCGCTTTGGTCATTAGTCTCGAGTTCCACTAGCCCGACAGCTGTTGGTTGCAGGGGGGCTGATTTCCCACCAGTACTAAAGGGGCTCGTCGTAAAACTAATGTCCAGTGCAGTGTCAGGCAGCCGTATCACCTTTCGGACGTATCGCCCAGCACCTGGGTGGCCATGAAAGGCTAGCCTTACAAGGCAGCTGCTGCCTCTAGTCACACAGAGGGTAGAGGGGTATGGGGACAGTAGCAATATCGTTACACACGGACTCTGCTCTCCCGTCGCTCCTCTACTGCTCACACCGGGCAGGGTCCACTCCTCGACCAGCCGTACAACCAACAGGTTATTATCACGACTGTTTCAAGGCATTGGTGTACGAATCAAGTAGCTTGTTCGGTCAATCTATTGACCACGTTAAAATTGTTCTTCGAATCTGAAGTTTGAATGGGAAGTTAAATGGATGAGTATGCAATGCAGTTCTGTAAATTTTGTCTAGTTATCTCCTCCTTGTTAAGCGATAGTAATCTAATGACAAGGAAATCGAATCGAAACTCTTGCTCTCTCTTTATCTCTTATAGAGGGCGTGAGTTTGTACTCACCTGAGGCGGATGGCTTTTTTGCCTGGGCTCGTCTTTGAGATTATTTTTGTAAACTACTGAGGATTAACTGGATCAGTGTTTGGCGATGTTTGACATGTCTTGCTGACATCGTGATGTTTACAGTGGCGTAATTTTTTATTTTACTTATTTTCGAGTGATTTTGTGTTTTCAAGTGGAGAGTCTTGCGCAAAATTTTCGCTGCACCCCAAAATATAGCGAACACTACGAGGTCGGTGTTGGAAACTATACTGGACAGACGACAGCATACCATCGAAGTTAATTTAGACCGTGTCTGTGATCAAAGAGGAAACCTACGCACGTGTATGGGGAATCTGTGTGCTGATATTTCACAGCTGAAAGATAAGCAGAGTGTAGATAGTGCTGAAGAAGTGTTGTCACAAATGAGTGACACTCAATGGTTTCCAACACAAGGTGGACGGGCTGGAAGAGTTTCCCCGCAGAGAAAACCTGAGATTCTTCGGAGTGGTGGAGGGAGGTGACGATTCCTACGAAGCGCGTGATTGTTGATCAACGTTCTCCCTGATTGTGTATCTGGCAAGGTGTGGGATGTGGCAGATATTGTGGCTAGGTAACCGTCATAATGCAAATGTAGCGGGTGGTGATTACGTAACCCCCGGGCGCGCAGCCTGTCGACCCCTGAACTCTTCATAGCCGGCATGGCGTGGATAGTAGCATCATGCACCTTACTGGTCGTCTGTTACTCAAGAGTGGGAAACAAAGGGTATCTGTGCAGGGAAGGGCCAAGGACTCACTGTCCGAGGCCACCGTAACCCTTTGACGTAATCTAGGTGCGACCAGGCTTCCCCAGTGAAGGGTAGGGCAACTTAGAGTCATAAGGGGGTCAGGGTCGCTCTAGAACAAGGGGGGACCCAGCATCTCGGCGGGAGGCAAGGGCGAAAGGTCAGCGACAATGTGCGAGGAGGTTGGGTAAAGAGAGCGAGATTAAGAGGAGACGCGAGCAGTTCAGTCAGAGTTGATTGGAGTAGTGCATTGATTCCGAGTGCGAGCTTCGAGTCAGTCGCTCGTCCTTTAGCTGCTGTGCTCTCACAGTGACGCGAGGGAGAATAAAAGTTTACATGGAGCTGTGAAGACGACTTGTTGCTGTGTCCAGAGTGGAAGGGTGATAGAGCCATTTCCACAATTAAGAAAGTAACAGGACCCGCTACCGCTCGACCCTGTTACACAAAAAAAAAACAAGTCCCGCCCTATGATGGTTAAGTTCAAGAGGTGGAATGATAAGATTGTCATTTTGACTAAGGGTCGCGATCAGCTGAAGCTGAAAGATGTTGCTGGGGCAGGTGACTTCACGGACAGTTAATATGAGATTGTGAACAGATACAGAAAGAGTGGGGATGTATTGCCGTGAGACCTGGCCTGTCCATTGTGTAAATATGAAAGAGAAAACGAAGCCCACGTCCTTTTCTTTTGCAAAGTGTATAGCAAACGTTCCTGTACTGCAGGATGCACACGCTGATGCCAATATAGGTACACAACAATAACACATGAATTACTGTCAAGTTTTGTTGATGAACCTCGCCACCCTTGTAATCAAACCCATAAAAGATTATGGCTCTTTCACACTTCTTGTGACACACCTTAGCACTCCAACATGAAGGAATGTTTATCCGTTTATTTCACACTTTTAATGGCACTTGTGTTATGTTTGATATCTGTGTTACATTTGCGTCAATGTTTCTGTTTTATAAGTGAATTGTACTCACACACCCCTTGATGATGACTTATTGGTCAAATAAAAAAAGAATCAAAATCAGAATCAGATCTCTCTCGCTTTCTCTTTCTCACACAAACGCACACTGTCACGTGTTGGGGTCTGGTGGGTCAAGGAGATTGCACCATAGATTCCAGGTGTGAACCATCCTCGACTCTCAGGCCTAATTAAGGTCTATTATCCCCTTGTTCAAGCCGCCATCTAGCCGCTCACGTCATCACCAGCCCAGGATTAGTTCCCTGTTTACACTTATGACCGGGGGGTACTGGCCCTAGAAACCAGGGGCAAGGTGTTAATTACCTGGGGCTGCTAGGGTGGGATTCGTGAAGATGTCAGGCTCACCAGGTGTGCGTTAGTTGTTCAGGGAAGATTACGTAGCTGGAGAAAACTAGCGACGCGTAGTGTCGAGCATCAAGAGCTTTGATGTAGCCGCGCGAGGTAAACAACCAGGAACGGGAGGGGGGTA
>SMGT01002713.1:3481-13602 GCA_004794575.1 Lanistes nyassanus
TCAGACGAGAATTACAGACGCACGTAAACAAGATTTGAACGTATAAAAGTTTCTCCGTCTCGCGCCTGGAAGCATCGGCAGAGGCAGAGACTTCAACCCCTTCGACTCTCATCGGCACCTGTGGTCCGCTGTCTTCAATATGTTGCTACTAACTGCTGCTGTGGTTTCATCGCTTTTTCTAGCGGTGAGTATGACTTTAAAAGAACCACTCTCCTGCGAAGAAAGTTTTTACGCAGACAGGTTTTTTTCTGTAGTCTCTGGTGAGGTTTTTGTGTGAATATGTGCGTGTCAGCGAGCGTGCGTGCACTTGTGATCGAGTTGTGTGGTGTGAAATTCTTCAATCGAAAGTGAATAAAACACTCATTGCACTTTTGATTAGTTCCTAAGCATTATTTCTCATTCATTTATTACACATAAGTCTTCCTTTACTTAAAAAAATGTTTTTCATTTTCTGTATATGAAAATGTTTTTGAAGCAATCTATGTGCATTCACGAAATGGATTGTTAATTTTTGAAACATTGTTGTAACCAGAAAAGATTCCAATGCACCGCAGCTGTTTTGTTTTTTGGTTTTAGCCACAGTAAATCTTTGTATATGTGGTCGTGTGCTCGCTTTCAGCTCCTATGTTTAACTTCATCTTTTAAAAGTTTCAATGCATTAAAGACTCAGCTCGTTGCATGTAAGATTTCATCGTTTTTATATGACACTGCGGACCAGATGCAAGAACAATAATTGCTTTTTTTCCAGGCGTCTTCGCAGAACACCTTTGGGTGCCTGTCTGTGAGTAACTGATGTTTACTTCTTATTTATTTATCCATTGATCTTCTGCACCCTTCAGTAAAATGAAAAAATGTTTGCTACATTCTTGGTGTCCGTCGTTACAGCATGGAACCTTAGGGTGTTCGCAATCCCGACTTTTAGGTATTCTGTTGAAGAAAATTTTTAACCAGTATTTTCTAAATCTGATAACTTACAACTAGTCTAGTTGAAGACTATGGAATGCAAAGGAATCTATTTTTAAAAGGGACTGTGTGACTTACGCTTTATTATGTATTTTTTTTATCGAAATGTATAAGAAAGAAAGAAGGAAAGAAAAAAGCAGGGATTTGAAAGTCTGCTAGCCCGAACACCTCGTGACATTTGAAATTCTCTAGCTTCCACTGGCGCAGGTAGTGCTGTTTGTCTGTCTGTCTGTCTGTCTGTCTGTCTGTCTGTCTGTCTGTCTGTCTGTCTGTCTGTCTGTCTGTCTGTCTGTCTGTCTGTCTGTCTGTCTGTCTGTCTGTCTGTCTGTCCGGCCTCTCTCTCTCTCTCTCTCTAGCTTCCTCTCTCAATAGACAGCCCAATGGGCTAGTGTTGCATAGTCACAATGGTGCGGTAAGGCTTCTTGCAGCCTGTCCACAGCATTTCCTTACTCAGCATTCTTAAAAGATGAGGATCCTTCTCATTTGAGAAAATATAGTCACAGTGAAGAGTCAAACTTAAGATCTTGTTTCTAAAATTAAGAAAAAACCAACTCCTTTCCCACTCTCATCAGTATAAACTGTGTTCTTGTGTCCTGCAGTGGATGACCTGTCCTGAAGGCTACGCATGCATGTACGTACGACCTCCAGGGAACTTCTACATGCGACCTGCCTGCGTCTGTAAGTAGGGGAGGATGGGTATAAATGTAACATGGGTATAGTTGTAACAGAATGAAAATTCGATTAAAAAGACAGCAGGCTAGCTTAGAAACTGTATTGCTGACAGCGCTTTCAGTTTACTCTAGTTGCATTTACTGCAAATATTGCTTGATTAGAAGAGGGAGAACTCTTGCACAGGAAGAGGGAAAACTTTAATTGTAGAGAGTGGGGAAAGTTGCAACAGGCTGTTTCATCTATACCCAGCAGATGTTCTTACCATACCCAAGTCAAGGAATAACGTATTTTTAACAATAGTAACGGGTTAGCTGAAGCTAAATAGTTATAAATTCTAGTAAAACTGAAACTAAAAAGTTATTACTACACCCAGGTGACTGGCAGCATCACTTCCGATGCCAATAATCAAATGTAAGGAATTCATTGGAAGTTTGGATAATCGGAAATGTATTTTTCCTTGTAAGTTTCACAATAAAAATAATTACAATACACTGAGTGAATGTATTCATCGATCCTCATCGTTTTGTTACAATTTACCCCACTTGGTGTTAGAACTAGACCCACACATGGGGTAAATTGTAGCAATCAGCAAGCTGTTGTTTTTCCTCTACAGCTTACCAAAGGTTATTGGTCTAAAGGTAATTATGTGGCTCAATGAAGCTAATACCTTTACTATTAAGCAGTAAATAGTAAAAACATTTCATTTAATCAGTGAGAATGGACAGGGCGAAAAATATGAAAAGTGTTACAACTACACCCACCTTCCCATACTCTAAGAAAAAGGAACACATGACTGCCATTTGGAACAAAACCTAAGTTAACAAAAAGTCAAGCTACATGGGAACGACACGGCCAATCAACAATGTTCATTGTCTGTGTCGTTCCATGTAGCTTGGCTCAGTACCTTTTTATTAACTTACTTTACTTTAGGCAAGATCCTAGAAAGTGCAGTGGGTTGGTTTAAAACAAAAGTATAGCCCCGTGATTAAATTGTGTGCCTGACAATCCTGTTTTTTTAATTACAAATTTCGATGACAGGTGGATATGTATATCTGTGCTTTTGTAAATAACTACACAAGTTCTATCGGAACACTGTTGATTGCTGTAAAACTTTCTTCCCCTTGAAAATAAAATGTCAACAAGCCACATAATCTCACCACCTGTGACCACCCGGTTAGTCCCCCCTCCCTCCTCTTTTTTGTGACGGATATCGTCTATTTCCAACAAACCACTGTCTGCCCCTTGGTCTAAGCAAATGCGAACGAGGCACTGATGGGTCTGGCCTACGTTACATAGAAACCCGTAATTACTTTCCATAAAGTTAAAATGTAGGGTGTGGGCAGGCGGGCCCCATGACTGCTTTCATGAAGAGAAAAGCAGATGAAACGATTCATGCAACATGTACACCCTGCCCCCCCCCTCTCTCAACAGCACTAAGCCACCCCACTTCTGCTGTGCAGTAATGGACGCTGACTGCCAGGACATGGGCGCCTACGACTTGACAGACGTGGGGAACGTGAAGCGACAGGTTACCGGCACCTTGTTGCAGACACGTGGGGAGTGCAACAACGACAGGTACTGCACCTTCCTGTACATGGGCGGAGGAATGATCGGAGGAGGCTTTGGTGGAGCAGGCATTGGTGGAGGTATTGTAAAGGACGACCCCTACAAATGCTGCCTAACGCGCAACCGCTATGGCATTTCCGAGAGACGCTGTGTGCAGAAACCCTACTTCCTGATCAGGATGTTCGGATGAGACACGCGACACACCCGTTTGTCAACCTGCGCAGTTCTGAGGACGTATCGGTGTCAAGATACATGTTGTTCTGATCACTGGCGGAATGACATGCTTAGCGTTCGAACAGAATAAATAAAAGACTGAGTGCGGCATGATGTTAATTTTTTTTAATACTTGAGTGTGAAAGTATAGCAATTTTCCTTCAGGAGGCAGTACTTATCCTGCTCCTGCCGTGCTAGAAATTGAATTACTGGCAAAACAAAACGAAACGATACGATACAACACGATACGATACAAACAAACAAACAGTTATCCCCTATTGACGGGTGGTGACATGTCTGATTCGAAGTCAACCGTAACTAGAAGTTGCAAATTACAAGACTAAAGGGATTTCGTCACTGCCTGGCAAGTTTTGGGAACCTGCTGCGATAACACGACGTTTGCGCACTTGTCTGTGAGTTTGTGAGATATTTGTCCATGCGTGCGTGCGTGCGTGCGTGTGATCTCCCTGTCAAAAGGCACTTGTAATGAGAGCGACCACTTTGTTAACTGCAGAACAAGTATCAAAACTATTAAACAACAATTTTAGGGACGGGAATAGAAATGAGCGCCTTGTTAGGCAGGTTGCTCAGCCACTTCGATATCCAAATATTATAACATCATCTTCCCTCATAAAATAATTGTTCAAATCTTAATTACTTATGATTCTAGAAGCGTAAGTCTTTTGCTAAAAGAAAATAATGCCGATTTGACAGGATGCGGCGGGATTTACAAAGATAATACTGTACAAATGCAAAATAACTGCTCAAAATAGAACGCGCACATAATCATAAGGAGAAAGGGAAAACAAACAGGGAATGGGAGAAAGAGGAGAAAGCAGGTGTGAGTAAACATGGACATCGGCGAGAAAAGACTTTTTGTTTGATGACAGGTCAGCTTCAGAAGAAGCTGTAGGGAAAGAAAATTCCTCGATCGAAGTTAAAACCTTTGTTGCAAACTGACGAATCAATCTCCTCGAGAAAACGACGGCTGAATTAGTTCTTCATCATGTGATCACCCTGCATTCTCGAGCATCCAGCCACATATTGTACGAGAACGGCTTAATACAGAGATCAGGGTTTCCAGACGACATGTGCTGGTCGAATATAAAAAGGAAAAAACACGCTTACACATTAGAAATATGTACTATAAGCCTTTTCTGGGAACAAACACCTTTTAACTGCCTCAAGAAGCTTCGCCTACATAAACTTTTGTATATCAGATAGTTCTGTTATTAACAGTCTCACGCGGGGTTCACATGGTTCGACTAAGTCGGATAAAAGCGGTCGATTTTACCAATCGACCTGCTACCATTAAACAAGTAATCTCATTTCGATAAAGAATTTCTTTCCAAAACAACTTCTCCCCCATATTTTGCTACAGAAATGTGTGTGTAAAGAATATTTCAATCCACTTTATACAAATAAATTGTGATTTCTAGCAAACGGATGGACTATTTTCTTACGACCGGTTCCATCCAACTGCTTCCGTCGAACAGTGTGAACCCACCATTAGCTATTGAATACACGAATACATCATATTTTCACGATGCCAGATAAAACAAACACACACAAACACCAGAGGAGGGAAGAAACGCAAGGTACTTATATGTCACCCGGGTTCGTTTCATCATATAACACTCGAAAACCAAGTCCGATTTTGCTTTGGAGAAGGGGAGTGGCAGCTGATACGCATGTCATCTCGTCTCAGTCCCGCGACCTAGGAGGTCTGTCTTCTGCTATCTGGAACAGAGCTGGGATGCCAAGTGCTGTCCACATCGTTGATGTTGTCAAGCCAATTTTCTGACTCGGAGACGGTTGGCGCGCAGAAGAGGCAAAGGTAACCCGTCCCCCCCCCCTTCCTGGTTGACCCCGTCACACTGAATGGGTGCCGGACGAGAGGTGGGGGTAAACCACCCTGCCGGTCGAACCCACTACCCCGAACGGGTGGATCCCCCCCCCCCCATTTGCGAACACCTGATAAGGTCGCGCCGGGGGTATAAAGGCGTGCTGACCGCAAATTGGGGGCCTGGTTAGCTCAGGTAGATCTGCGGACTAGCAAATGGAAGGTTGCTTGTTCGAATCCAGGTGTGACGAAGGATCATTTCCTGGAGTTGCACATTGTCCAAACTCCATTCAGTCATCTCCCTGTACATTACATTGCCTGTCCGCACTGGCTATCTTACTGCTATCAGACTGGTGGTTCTTTCAGCGCATAGCTTGGTAATAGGACTCCAGTAATACAGTCGAATCCGGTTAATCGAACCACATCGGGACGCGATGATTTTGGTCCTAATAACCGGCTGGTCCGATTACACGAACATGCCCTATGTTACAGTTAAGACAGGACGTGCTATACGTAAAATACAGTGTATTAAAATGTCATTATGACCTTTATTGTGGTCCTAATAACCGGCTGGTCCGATTACACGAACATGTCCTATGTTACAATTAAGACGGGACGTGCTGTACGTAAAATACAGTGTATTAAAATGTCATTATGACCTTTATTGTGCGGCACACGCGTATGGCGAACAAACAAGAACTACAGTCAAATTTTGTTTATTGAAAAATAAATTTACAAATTCTTCGAAACGATCTACACAATACATGTACAGTACTCAACATGCGAATCACAATAAAAAAGTTCTTACCAAATTCCAGTCAACGTTTGAAGAACTTATCCAGTGTGACTTGACGCGTTCTCTTGACGGATTGCACTTGAACAAAATCATCACAAACATCTAACACTGCAATGGGACTGCCTTCACGCCCCTCCTGCATGAAATAGCGGCGCAAAGTTTCAGTGCATTTCCCGCCATCCTGTGATGTCACTTGCACCAACTCACTGGGGCATCATCGTCACTTTCCTCGTCTTCCGATGCTGTCGTGTGTTTCGCTGACATTCGAGCAAAATTTGCAGCGTCGTAATCTTCATTGTCATCGTAGCATTGAAGCTCGTTGTCGATAGATAAAAATTCTTGTGGCTTCTTTTTCTTATTCGCTGTCACGTTCTTTGGTCCGTTGAAACGGAATTTTGGTCCAGATAAGCGAATAATTTTAGGCTTATGTACACAGGATTTGTTTCGGTTCTTTAAGATTCGGTCCGAATAAGTGGCTGGTCCGATTATCCGGTGGTCCAATTAACCGGATTCGACTGTAGTGCGAAATCACCGCGAGCTGGAAACTGTCCCTTTAACCAACCAACCAACCAACCAACCAACCAACCAGCCAACCAACCAGCCAACCAACCAACCAACCAACCACAAGTTGCAGAGTACACCAAGTCTCCTGGGGTAGGACTGTACGACTGTACCGAGTACGACAGTTGTCCGCGACGTGGACACAGGTCAGCTGCTGCCGCCGACTCGTTAGACGAGAACTGGTGGAGCAACACAGGGGCAACTCTTGTCAGTCAGAAAGGAACTTGGAAACTCATCGGACCGTTGCTGGGATGTGGAGCTGAGAGATGTGGTATCTGCGGTAGTCCTGTCCAGCATCGTGAGTCAGTGAATGTGTGTACCGTGTAAATTACCTGTATGAAGAATTAGCTGACACGATCGTAACTCGAATCTAGTTGTGAGGATATAGCTGTGAGCTACTCGGTTGTAAACTCACCCAGTAACTTCCTAAAGTACTAACCTAACTGTTAGTCATTTCGTCCATTTCGGGACAACTTCAGGTGTAGTGAGAATACTTTTAGCCAATGTGACTATCAGTCGGTCCGTACTGAAAGTAAAGACGTCATTTAGGAGATAGTGTGATTTGCCGACGTTGTACTGAGCAATTCCTTCGATAAAGAGTATGTTTTTCTATTTTCACCGATGTGGATCATACCGATAATTATCGGTATTATAGTATGAACTATCATCCTGTAAATAGTGCGTGTGTGTGTGTGTGGGAGGGAGGGAGCGAGGCTGTGTGAGTCTTCTTCAAGTCTTTGAGCACTGTGGCCTCGTTTATCCATAGAAATAATAATTAAAAAAAAATTCATTTGGGGTCAGCTGTTTCCTTGCACACGTCATCGTTGCTAAACACCGGTTGGTATATTTGCGGTCTGCTTCAAAACGAAGCTAAAATGAGTTATTCCCCTTAGACCGCAGAGCTGTGTGACGAAAGTGTTTGCACTTTTTAGGTTAAAATTGTGGCGATATGTCAGCCTGTACTGTTGGAAGTGAAGTGGAGCAGCGCGTTTATTTTAGCCCTTCACAGTACTGCACGACGAGACTGCTGATCATCATTCTTTATGCCTCATTGAACGAACGAATGAATGAATGAATGAATGAATGAAATGTACAGCATTTGGTTATTAATTTTTCATGATATTTTGTCAAGAAATGAAAATAATGTATTTCTCACAAAGGTATCATGTGCAGATGCGCTATAATGTATAGCAATAAATTTCGAAAATAAATGTAACATCTAAAGGGCAGATGCAGTCATTAAGAACACAAAACAATGGTTTCAAGTAGATGAAAAACTTGTATATGTTTATATATAAATAAATAAAAAAGGTCATCTAAATACTGAGCGCGGAAAATCCGTTTGCAGGCTGAAGGCCTCTGCCGTTCAGGAAAAGACTTGCATAAGCTTTGGGACCTAACCCTGACGAACGCGTCGCCATGTTCGGCGAAGTGGAAGCCCCATTGTGTGGTGATAAAAGCCCATTACAGACCATTGGACCTACAGCTCCAGATCTGTACCAGGCTGCTAACATCCGTTTCTCTTTTTCTACATACAAACGCTTAATCGGCCCATCTGCTTTCTGAAACTGATGTACGGAAAGCCGTGCTCGTGCAACTAGGCCGAGACATGAAGGCCTGTCTCCCATACCCCCATTCTGAGCCATTGTGTACTGCAGGCGCAGCCTCCTTCGTGGGCTTCATGCAGTCAGCCACAAAATAAACACTAACGCGGTTGACACATTTCGACTAAGTGAAAGCAGTGGTAAAGAACTAACCCAACCGTTTGCTGCGAACATTTATGCAAATTTTCATCGAAAAAGTCTGCTTGTCCCATTGCCCAACTTCTCGCTAAAGATCAAACTAAAATTCATGTCTGGAGAGATCTGATTAAGTTCGGACAAAATTATATCATTTGATTTATGGGCAGTGTGAACAGCGTTATACAGTAAGGATGTTTAGAAATAATAAACACCGCAACCTACCCAAACAAACAAACAACAACCCCCAAAAACAAATAAATGTGAAAATTGCTCGAAGGTAGAGTACTTTGCAGCCGGATTCAGCATCGTCGCTGGAGACTATCGTTTGTTCTCGTCCGACATCTAACCGCCCCCCCCCCCCCATCATCCCCGCTCCAACCCACACCACGTGAGGAATAGCTTTCAAAAAGCTTTGTTGTATCCTTGAGGGTTAGAAGATCGTTAAATTGTCTGCATTACTGTTTCCAACAATGCACAGGCCAGGCAGGAACGAAGTAGGAACCGGCCGACGGCTCCATTATGAGACGACACACCCCCACCCCCACTGGGCTTCTGCTGTCTGCGGAAGAACTTCCGGCGGTGGCTCCTGGAACTCGCATGGGAAGAACAGTCTGGAATCAAACAGCACAATCAGCAGCCCGAATAGTAGATGTTGTTGAAGGATTAGTAGTTGCAGCAGCAGTTGTTGTAGCAGGAGAAACAATACTTGCGGAAAAAGGAAACGCTAAGAAAGAAGGAAGGAAAGAAAGAAAGACAGACAGAAAGAAAGACAGACACAGAAAAAAGATAAAAGAAAGAAAAAACCAGAAAGAAAAGAAAGGAAAGAAAGAAAGAAAGAAAGAAAGAAAGAAAGAAAGAAAGAAAGAAAGAAAGAAAGAAAGAAAGAAAGAAAGAAAGAAAGAAAAAGACACAGACAGACAAAGAAAGAAAGATCAGGGTCGGGGCACAAGGGAAGATGTGATGGAGACGCTGGGAAATAGGGAGAAACCTCAACCGCCAGGACAGTAAACAAACGCCAAGGCGTCCAACAGGGCTTCAAACAGCCAGGCAAAGAGAGGAATTTCACTCGAGAAAATACGAGCAGACGACATTTCAGACATAACTTCAAAGTTTTCGTACCTAGGCGTAAATCTGAAGTAAATTACGCATCATATATTTATATAAGTGCATTTTTGGTATAATATCTACCATTTAAAACGTTTATATAGACCTCAAACTATATGACTGAGCGTCTCTGTGCATGGCTGCTCGGGCTGCATGGGGAACAGTACTAGGACCGGTTGGCCCGGTGTCAGTATAATGTGACTGGGTGGGACTGAGGTCCGTGTTGGGACAGCGGTCCCACGTGTGGCAGCACGTTGACTTGTCTAAGCAACACCGTCCTGACATGCACCTATAGTTTGCGGCGGGACATGAAGCAACTAGCAACCAACCAAGCTATATTTGTGATAATCACCCCCCCCCCCTCTTCTCTATATACTACGGCCAGAATGACGGGAAGGGGGAAAACTGAGAGATGGGGACGATGGGGTACCAGTTTTGATTAACCTCTTACCTCACACAGGTAACATACTGCTGCCCTGCGGACGTCCTTGTCACCGCATCAGCGCGGTCCTCCTTCACGCCCGTGCCATCGCTGTCCTGGTCCACCGAATAGCGGACGCTTTCCACACCCAGTACAGGAGTACCTGCGTGAGCAGTGGAGCGATAAGCAAGCTGTTAGTATCCGTGATGTGCACATAAGATGCCTGTAGCGTTCTTTGCC
>SMGT01002713.1:20258-37441 GCA_004794575.1 Lanistes nyassanus
TACATATCATTTTCCAATAGACATTCACGGAATTACTCTCCTAGTATCTTACTTAAAGCAAAGACATAAACAGTTTGTAACTACTGGAAAATATGTTTAGGAAGAATAGCAATAACTATATAGTTTAAGCTGATGTTTTATATATGTACATATATGTAAGTATATATATATATATGTAGACGTACATGCATACAGATATGGATATGACTGTATGAAGCAAACTTTCAAAAGACGTCAGTGCCTTACCGTGGACTGTTGCAAAAAAACAGCCTGCAGAGTCCTTCCTCAAACGCTCGAATCTGCCTGCTGGACACGCCGCTGTATTCTTACAGTGTAAGAATTAAGCAGCAAAACCGACGAGAAAAAAAAGGTCGAAGTAATCGTAAGAACAAAAGTCGGTGATAACATGCACTCAATCGAGAAAGATCTATACTTTGTTAACTGCAGGCGAAGCCCCAGTAATTGCACGTGGTGTACTTATTCTGAAGTGTATGCCCAGCTGCTAAGCGACGGGTAAACAGCATGGGTTCCGACTCCACTTTGAAACTGGCATGAACAGTGCATACCATACGGCCTTATGTAGGTAGGTAATTTTAGACTGTGCTTCCATCGTGCGGTGATTTCGCACTATGGGATAGGTGGAGGGGCGAGGGATGGAGCTATATGCGTTGACAACCACCAGACTACAGATAACTGCAGTAAGATTACCAATGCCGACAGTTAAATGTTCGGGGGGGTGGCCGAATGGATTTTGCACAATGTTAAAACTCTAGAAAATAATCCTTATAGCCACTCCTAGATTCGAACCAGCGACCTGGCACACGCTTGTCAAGGCCCCCAAATAAAGCCATTTCTTAAAACGAGTGTTATGGCTTTTTAATCAATTGGCTACAGGTGCCCATTGGTACATGATTCAGCAGACAGAGTAAATTCATGTTACATGGGTTCTGTACATGGCTTATTTTTGCGTTTGCCAGAATTACTGGCAAATTAGCGAAAACTACGTTTGATTCGCCTATACTGCCATATGTATTTTTCTTTAAATGTCTAACAAAGTATTATCTTGTCATAATAGTGTTATGATGTAATCAACCAGCAGACTGAACACAGCAAGTCTGGTGATTCCATATGATGCACTGTCATCCCTGTAGTATTCTCAGGCAACACAACTGTTTCATGTTAGCGAAACATAAAAAATTGAGGTATTTCTTATTCTCTTGTTCGCTAGAGTGAATAGACAAAAGATTTGGTGTCTAAGTGAATATTCTTATGATTCTGTGGTAAGTCCTTGACAGAATTCAGATACAGACCCATTATAGTCATCTGCTGATATGATTTGACAAACTTTGAAAACACTGTAAATATTTGCCTTCATTCTCATTTTTCCTGCCCCCAATCCCTTGCTCCATAGACACTCTCAGTTCTGTTTCCCCTTTCATTTGCTAGCATTTTTCCCATGTGTGTCTGTCTTTAATAAATTCTCTTTGGTTTTTGTTGTTGTTTTCAATGCAGTACAATGACCATTTTAGATTTATCACAAACAAGTATTCAACGCCAGAGAGACTTTGTTATTCAGAGATTTAGCACTGTTGTCTGCCACCTGATTTATTGATGCTGGCCATCTTGTTTCATGATCTTGAAATTCATACACCCTTGTCCCATGTGCATGTATACTAATAACATGGCTTGGTTCAGAAAAAAAACATCCTATTCAAGATGTGAAATGTGAACTGACATGCTTATATTTTCAAAAAGGATTTTGTTCCTGATTGGTGCTAATTATATTAAATTAATTTGTAAAAATCCCATGATCTGCTGACACAGTCAAAGCACACAAGAATAATTTAAAACTACCATCAGTAATGTTGTACATGCACTTTATTTTCTTTTAAAATGCGAATAAAATGAACATTTATTCTGCCTGATGCTGCATGTGAATGCATGCTTGTCCACAAGAAGGAGAGCTAGAAGGGAACAAGATACATGTAATGATGTATTAACATTTTTATAGTGGGCGGGTAGTGGTTGAAAAGGAGAAGGAATAAATTTAGTAACTTGTTACATTTAGGATAAGATAACGACAATAGGTGTATCCATACAATGCTGGCAGTGAATGGCCACCAGGGCCTTAACTACGTGCCTATTTAATAAGAAAAACCTATTCGGCTATTGTTATATAATTTATCTCGTGCCCTTCGTTTGTATTGCTGATCCCTCCTCTTTTACAGTGAGAGACAAAAAAAAAATGTAAATCACGCAAATGGAACAGTTGAAAAAGGCCGTGAACACAAAATCAAAGACCTGATAACATATGCACCTTATGCAAGCCAACAGAACTTTTAATGCCATTTCACACCGACTTAAAATTGTGAGGAAAAATAGCGACAAAGCTTTCCTTAGTAACAACTGTCCCGAGGGGAAGCCGCCACTTGTTACGCTTTGGTAGGTGGATGGCAGAGTTACCTCCCCCATCAGCCCATTGAGCGCGTTTGTGGCTTTGTTGGAAAAATTATGCGGAAGGTGGCGCTTTTCCTTCTTTCAACCAACCACCAACGCAGCTGGAATACGCCATCTCTTCTTTCCTTTCTTGTACGCCATTTTGCAGAAAGATCATGGCTGAGGACTCCAGTAACGCATTTGCGTCCGCTCTCGCTAGAGCAAGACAGGTAAAACAGTTGAATAACATAAACTGCTTGCACAAAACCTATACAGTTAAAAGTTAGTCTACTGACTGATTATGAATGTGTCAGGATTGTGACTTTGCGAAGTACGACCGATGTCTGTCTTAGCCGGGAAATTTGCCCGGGTGGGCGTCTGAAAATGCACGTGGCTTTCAAATTTAAGTTCCACCAGATACATTGCTGATTAAAAGACCTGGTACTTTGGCAGTTTCGTTTCATTGCTGTTCGCTTAGCAGTGTGCTAGATAAAAATGATCATTTCTAAATCAAATTTCTGCCATAGAGGTGATTGACCTTGCGGTTACTTGAGTTACACGAGGCCGATCGCTGATTAGATGATTGAGTTTAGGCCGAAAACGGAAGGGCTTCAAAAATGTTGGATGTCCTGTTTACGGTCTTTGTGTAATTCACTCAACGGTTTCCCTAAGAATCGACTGCAAATACTTCGTCATTCTGTTTAATGTGCAAACGAAAACTGAAAGTGAAAACATTTTTGGGGGTCAGACAGTTTTAATTTCAATGAACCTGAGAAGACTGTGCATTGGTGAATGGACGACCGTCAATTTTAACGCAACAGTTACAGTGCTGTACACTAACTGACATATGAGTCTGTATTTTTGAACTTAATAAAATACATTGATCAGCCTCATGGCAGTGTCATGAGTTTGGGGAAATAAGTAAAAGCTTAGTTCTGCAGGAAAAGGGTCATTTTGCAATCCATTGTCTTGATCTGAAAGAAAAACCAGGTGATCATGTTGCATGTGTATTTTTGAAAGAAGCTGATCCAGAGCAGAACATATCTTAAAAATTCTGAACAAAATTTTGTTACACAGTTGATGAGTGAGCTGTAGCATAGGTGTCAATTTTAATATACTTTTCAATCCAATTTCTACTGCAATAAGCACAAAGATAATCAAAAGTGAGTGTAAAAAGGTTTTTTTTCTTATGGTAAACTATTTATACTAATGCATCAAAAAGTGTTCAGGATCTGTTTTGGGTCTGGTAAATTAGATCTGTAGCATCTGCATTAGCTGGTCACCCATTGCTTCTTAAAGTTGTTTTTAGGGAGATTCTGATTTTGTAAAATGATTATTTGCAGTTTATTTTTGTACTCTAGCTTTATAATAGCTTTTACTTTAGGTATATAAACAATAGGTCCTGTAACACTAACAGTGTAAGTCAGAAGAATTTGTGCTTGCTTTTCACTGAGACAGGTGAAGGATCAGTGGGTATACACACCACATTTCCCGAATATGAGTGTTGATACAGCATAGCTTGGTTAAACTTCACCATCTGGCATGCATGGGTTATCTGTACTATGCTTCATATCAAACCTTTATTGTGGAAAGTCTGTCTAGACAACAAACTTACAAGGAGACATTAGATCTCATTACACAAGGTCACTTACATGGGTTCAGATGCAAGCTCTTATGAAAACATGCTGTCTTATTCCCCTAGTGCACGTTTTTATTTGACTTTGTAAAAGGCATTCTTCATTCATCTTGGAAGCTAGCTATCAAAGTCATATTAATGTGTACAAGCTATGTCTAATGTTGCACATGAGTGGGATCTGGTGGCTCCGTTCTGTGAACGATTTCTTTTAAACCTAGTGCACATAGATCCTGTTTTGTGTCTGAAGATGTTTTCTTCCAGCTTGCACCACCAATTCCTGAAAATAGTTTAGGTCAGGTGGGTTTCATACTGTTGGCAGCAGTTGTCTGTTTCATTGTGATTGTTTCATCACAAAACTTCAGATTCATTTGCAACACCTCCTCATTAAGATAGCATCAGTTCCATGGGGTTGGTTATACTTTTAAAAAAAACTTTTCACCCTCACTACTCTGAGTTTCCTAAGTGACTTGCTTTGCTGAGAATTTTTTTTGTAAGCATTTAATTTTTGATATATTTGTTTCTGAAGATAGCTTTTGGCTGTGCATCCGCCAAGCTTCACAGATTTGTAAATAGAAGATTCTTCATTTCTAAATAATTTTACCTAACCTGTGGATGCCTGAAGGCACCTAAGGATCTGTTTGAAGACAGTGAGGATAAGATCAGGATCGTGGTCATGCTGGAAGAAATGTTAAGTCTAATGCCAGTCGTGTCAATGAAGAGTGCTGGAGTGCATTGATTTTTTTAAGCCCAACCCTGACAGCGGTCAGATCTCTTATTTCAAAATAATCTCAAGTTTTAGTTCTGTAAAAATGTTCACTTTCCTGTATTTGTTCGTTGAGTTGAGAGAAAAAACTCCAAATCCAGCTGTAAAATGTACTGATAAGTTATTTTTTCTTTTATTTTTTGTGACTGAAGAGTTTAGTTGCTACTTCCTTACAGTACTAGTCAGTGTCCACTTTAATACTCTTACAGATAGCAGCCAAGATAAACCAGCCTGGCGCGGGGGATGCACAGCCACAAGGTATCAAGAGACCGTTTGACAACGAAGCCTGCTTCGGTAATTTAGCCTGCTTGCTCGTCCACATCTTGCACCACAGAACGTCGGGAGACCATGTTAGGCTTTTGCCCCCTTGTCAAAAGCTGTGGTGCAAACTCGCAGTTGTCCTGAGATAAGGAAGTCGTTATAAGAGAGAAAGGGCCATTGGGAGTCAGATCTGCAGAGTACAACTAGCGTTAATATTGTGAAAATTACCACGAAATCCGATGTTCGTGTTCAGCTGTGGCAGTTGGCTGGAAATCCTTGAAACCAGCAGTTCCCTGTCTTCTACAGCAGTAATATGATTCCGTCGTTTTAGATTTTCACATATGATTAGAACTTCAAGAAGCACAAAAAAGTAACACTTTAAAAGCTTGGAGTTTAGTTATAAAGAGTAATAAAGGGGTTAAGGTGGAATTTTTTTCTTTTGTAGTATTGTACCTTTAGCATTTGTAAATGGAGAACATTCTCGTTGAACTAAGGTGCTGCAAAATGGATGAGTTATCTGCATTGCTGTTTTAAGTTCAAATGCGGTCATTCTTAAAAAGGAAGAGTAGGCAGAGCTTTGACCAGTAGCTGGCTTCACATGGCGTCAACAATTGAGTGGAGTGAATTTTATTTTCCTTGTGTATATTGAACTACGGTACCTGTATTACCTTGTTTTGTAAGCCGTCGCATTGTCCATGACTCCTTTGAGCGTTGTGCTTCCAACTTTGATTTCAGTGTTTGGTGTGCAATGGTGTGTATTCTTAATTGATTGGAAGTCTTCATCTTCTCATCCTTTTGCCACCAACCCCCACCCCCCCAAAAAAAAACCTTGTCGTAGCTCTCCTTAGGCTGATACATTTCTACATGACAACATTAACCTTGCATAGGGCATGATGGGAAAAACGACTTCCATTGCTAGAGAATAGTTTGTAATAAGTTGCTAAGCAGCTTTTTCCTCAAAACTTCATAGTTTTTAAAATTAAAATTCTTTTGTATGTTAGCTGTTACTGCTATTAAAAAATCAATCTGACAAAAATGAGTCAGGGATTTTGTTCTGTTTGTTTCAGGTGAGCCCGAATCAAAGAAATCTGCCCATGATCGTGAGTCAAAATTTTCTTTTTAGTCTTCACAGCTGAGAAATGAGCCCTGGCGCTGTGTCGGGGAGCTGACAAGATAAACTACCTCTTGCAAGACTGCAAGACACTCAGCTTGGCTGTTGTGTATCGAACAAAGGCTGTCTTCTAATAAATGTCATGCTAAACAGTCTTGTTTCTGTTTTTTCAGCCAGCTCTCTAAAGCGCCCAAGCACCAGACATCATGCCTAATACAAATGAATTTTTTGTTTACATGTAGTAGGCTGGGTGAAGTGTTTGCTGTGTTTGGATAGGTTTTCAGCTTCCTTTTTGTGTTACAGCAGCTATAAGCGGCATTGGAGCCCAATTGCAAGCTCTTGCCAACCAGAGTTCAGTCCCAGTGTCCAGGTGAACACATTACTTTTGCTTTCTTGTGTTGGGCGTTCCTTTCAGCAACTAACAGTACATCATTCCAATGAAAAGGAAAAAATGTATTTCGGATCTTTGCTTTTAAATACAGTAAATTTACATCTAAATTTTTAGACACTCTTTTTTAATAGCTACAAATGTTATTGTGTATGTGACGCACAGTGAGGCAGCCCAGGCAGCACAAGAGGCTGCAGCGCGCATTAATCGGCAACTGGGACTTAACCCTGCAGACGGGGTCATGCAGCCACAAAAACCAGGGCCCCATGCTGGGCTGGGGCTCGTTACTACTGAAAACTACCATGTTCCTGACAAGATGGTTGGGCTGAGTGAGTGCATTTTATTTTCTGTGAAAGGCTTAACCATTTCTCCCTCCCCCATCGCTGAGCTTGGTTTCTTGAGATGGTAGATGCTATTCATATTTGTAAACTCAAGATGCTTATTGTAGGAATATGCTTGGGATTAAAGCTTAACTCAATGCTACCGCAGAGTTCGTAGCTCGAACCATCCCCGTGGCCACGGCATTTTTAGCCTTTTTTCAAAAATTCATTAAAAAAATCCCCCAAAACAATGATTTAAACATGGTATTTAACTATAATAAATAAAACTTATTTCTTACTGTGTTTCTTGGACCTTGTTCCATTATTTGTAAGAATCCTTTGATGGAAATACAACTGAAGTTAAAGAAAATCAAAAAGTCACGACACAGCCATTTTTCACTCGCTTGGAATTGTGGTTGAAAACCGGTCTAAACGTGGTAAAAGGGAAGCAACTCGTGAAGAAATGATTGAGCTTTCGAATGTAAGAGTTCTTTACCTTAGATGTTTAGCAATTCCCCATAAATAAATCGTCAAAGTCCTTGGATTGTATTCCACAAGCAGCGTAAGCTTAGCATATGGTGCATAGAATTTAATTCTCACGCAGCACGAAAGGGTTAAACTGTGGTATTACAGTCTAATGGAATGAATGTGAAGCATGACTGAGATCCAGATCATGTTTCAGGAGATTTGTGAGATGGAGTACTTTAGCAATACAGATTAGTGGGGAGGATGCTGCTTGTAAGTGATGAGAGATTCCTGCTTCTCATTCAGGTTTTAGATTGTGCTTCCCAGCTCTCATTAGCAGTTGTTAATGGCCAGGATATGTAAAACAAAAGTTTGTAATTGCAGAATGGGAAATTTGTGGGGTTTTTTTCCAGTTATTGGAAAGGGAGGTGAACAGATAACAAGGCTGCAAGCTGAGTCTGGGTGCAAGGTCCAAATTGCGCCAGGTTAGTATTTTTTTTTCATTTCCTGTACTTATTTCAAAAAGGTGGAGAAGACAACCTAGCAGGAAATTTCAGTGGGCTGATCATTTACTAGGACCAGGCATGGGAACTGCCTGCCTCTTGGCAAAATTAAGATTTTTTTGGGGGGAGGGGGCTGGTTTCCGCCTTTAAAAAGCTAGGTGCCCCTTTTCTTTTGTAGGGGATTTTATATGTGTAGAAAGAAAATGATTTCTTCTGCCATCGACTAAATGTTGCATGACAAGCTTTGCATTTTTACTTCCTGTTTTGCTTGCCACGTGCATTTCCTTTACAGCCTGTTATTTTAGGTATCTTTATTAGAATCAAAGGTACCATAAATTACCTGTTCGCTTAAATTAGCCCAATTTACATCCTTTTAGCCATTTTTCGTAATGCTACGTTACTAATGGTCCAAGGGAGCTGAAACTTTGCAGTTGTGTCCATAATAACCTATACAACCTTATTTTTCTGAACATGTAGACAAATCTTTGGTGGGAAGTGCCCATTACCTAAAAGAAGCTCACCCAAGACCTCTGAAATGTTCATTTTGCATTATCTTGGACAATTACTTTCAGATCCAAATCAAACTGTATTAAGCTCAGAGCACTTCAATCTAAAATGCACCAAGTACAGTGTTGCCTTTAAAAGTTTTTACTCCTCTCCACAACTCTTCCCTCCATGCCCCTAACAGAAAGATGACAGTGTAACCTTTGTTAACTGAATAGAATTTGATACGAATTGTGCTAATTAAATTATAACAGGCCTGTTTACCCTTCCATTTTCGCTGAAATTCTTCTCATTTTACAGTTTTATGCCAGAAATTATGTGAATCTGCAGACTTGGAAGTTGTAAAGCTTTCATTTGCTTTGCCACCAAAAACTGCAAAAAAAAGCAAGGTGCATTTTGATTGGTCATTGAGTTGTTGCTTCAAACGATTCCAAAGTTAAGAATGCTCTTGCGAATACAGATGGTGACGCTGCATGTCTACAGTTTTTAAGAAATCTTCACCTTTGAGTTTGATTCCAATTATGGTTCTACAAAACGACAACTGCTTCAGTAGATGAATGCTGATGAAACTGAAGTGTCAGTGACACCTAAGAATAAGGAACAATATCTTCAGAAATACAGATGGATAATCCTTATGAAAAGAAATTGATATGGTTTATTGATTTATTGACACAACTTTGTGCCTAGAATGAATTTGGCTAAAGAAACTAGGGTTCCCTCTTTAAGCACAGTCGTAACTTTGTATAACAATTTTACAATAGTGCTCAAAATTTGGGAAATGACAGTCTGCTTCTTGAATCCTTTGTTGTATCAAAGTCACCACATAATTATATTCGCTCAAGCCCAAGTAATAGCATGGCTATGGGTCACAATAGACGAAAAAACCAAGAGGCAGGTGCAGTATATTCGGACACCAGATGAGAGCAACTGCGTCCTACAAATCACCAGACGGATTTAACAAACAAGATCTTTGACCTGTGACGGAAGACAATACAGCAGACACTGAGCTCTTTAACTCCTTCACTACTGTACGCTAGTAAACGAGCATAGAATATATGTGTGTATTCAGATAGTTGCACTTGGATTTTGGCACTGTGCTCAGTATTTGGCGCTTTAAAACATGAAAGCAGTTGACTGGCAAGGGATGTCACTGGTGCTTTCCTATACTAGAATCATTTTTCTGCAGAGTTTCTTCCCTTAGATCACAAAATGGTTTGGTCTTCAGAGTTCTGCGTTACCGTTAGGGATAAATATTGTTTTGAAAGATTTCTTTAAAAAATTGAGGAATGTTGTTAGTGACAACTGTTAGTTGTTAGTGAATCAGGCTTAAATACTGAATATCAGACTGGCATACAGAAAAGCAACAGGTGACCATGCATGGTGTAATTAAGGTAACAACAAAGAGAACTTGGCCAAGCGAGACTGACAGAACATGTTTTGGGGCATGGCGTCCCCTTTAGGGCGACACAGATAGTGTTCAATTAGCTTGTTATTCCTGTCTCACTTGACCAAGTTATCTTTGTTGAATCAGACTGGTATGATGGCACATGGTGTTGGTATGGAAATACAAATAATTGCTTTTTAGAGTTATGCCCCAGTCAATCCCATGCGATGATTCATTTTTGTCTAGCATGCCTAAGTGATGCTATTTGCAGGGGTATGGCCAGTGATGGATATTATGTGGTGTTTCTTATTTTCCTACCCTGACTGGCATGCCTTAGTATCTCCCAGTGTTTCCCAGATGATTGTCAAAACAGGTTTATCTGACTTTTTTATATTTTTATGTGGCATGGCCTTTACCTGTTTTGATGAACATGTGTGGAAAGATCACAGAAATGTGCATATGTTTAGACATCAAAGGTGTGCATTCATTTTGGTTATCCACTTTCTTGACTTAAAATTTGCAGACAGTGGAGGCATGCCAGAGAGGCCCTGCACTTTGACAGGAACACCACAGTCTATTAGGTAAGTTGTTGAGCATATTTTTTGTGTGTGTGTCTATATATATATATAAGTGGGGAAAGGGAAGGTGGATTTTCAGAGGCATAGAAACATTGATGTTTTAACTCTTTATTCTGTGCACAATATTATAGCGAAGTAACATGGGAAAATCATGTGTGCTTGCAGTATATGTAAACAGCTGATCCAGCAGATTATTGACCGTGGCAATGCCCCTCACATGGGCATGGATGGAGGCGGTGGCACTGAAAACCAGTCTGTAGTTGAGATGTCTATTCCTGGTGGCAAAGTTGGTTTGGTCATTGGCAAAGGTGGAGAGACGATCCGCCAGCTTCAGGTGAGCTTTTAGTATCATTACCCAGTTTGGAGTCGTGATCACAGTTCTGTCCTGTGTTGGTGTATTACCTACATGTTGCTCTGAAGATTGGGTATGTGGGTGCAATGAGAAACTGTTAGGTAATTTATTGAAAGGAAATAATGGTTTAGACAAGGATATTTAAAATGTTAGCTAAGTAAACCTAGCTACTTGAGATGTAGTCTTATTAGGCTTCTTTTAAGGAAGGTGTCATTTGTATTATTTTTTGTGCAGGAACGTGCAGGGGTGAAAATGGTAATGATTCAGGACAGCAACACACCAAGTGCAGCTGACAAACCTCTGCGTATCACTGGCGATGCCAGCAAGTGCCAGGTGAGATCTCCAAACCTGTGTACTTTTAGGTCTGACTTTTTTTTCAGCAGTCCATTTTGTTGTATTGAAAACTCCATTTGGTTGTTTAAAGGATTGTTACTTGCAAATGGGAATGTAGGTAGAGGAGGCCTGATAGCATTTAAAGTTTTTAAATCATGGATTGAGCGCAGTGTACAATATGTTTGGATGGAAGTTCATCAAGAGGATGCAGCAAATAGTGAAGACATAAATTGCCACTGGATAATTTTTGTTAATGTGTGGTCTATTTTCTGGAAGTTTTTGTGAGTAGACTTGCTTTCAATGAAAGCTAATTTGCAGCGAGCCAAGGAGATGGTGCTTGAGCTTTTGGCAGAGAAAGACATGCATACCGGCATGGGCACCTTTAACAATTATGATGGAATGAGTCATGGTGGGGGATCTGGAGGAATGGAGGCGAGTTTCTCTGGGATTTTTGTTAATTGAAAAGCACTTTTCATTGATTAGCTTGTGATAGGGCCTTTAACACTTAGCCGTCAACACTTATAAAAGATGTACAACATGCAGCATACGGCGCTGTGCATACTGTGTCAGTTTGTGCTCCATGTGACAGGATTGAGTTAATTAGTTTGCATGTGATCAACTTTTTTAATTATGCACATCGTTAGAACCTGGCAGTAAGTCATCACTTCGTCGGGTGTAGATAATGTGCTAAAGTAAATTAGCAAGTTTCAAGTTAGATCCCAGTTGTTGTAATTGGGATCTTCCATAAGCTTGCCATATGTTAGGTATTAAAAATAATACAAATCCTTGGATAGACTTGAACGAACCACCTCCCTTTTTTTAAAAAAAAAATTGACGTATTTTAGAAGTTCATTTTTATAGGAAGATGACATGGTCTTCACACTTAGCTGCCATAGGGCTCCTAGCTCGAGCCACCCCTGCTTGGTCTTCACACTTAGCTGCCATAGGGCTCCTAGCTCGAGCCACCCCTGCTGTCGCGGCTTTTTAGCCTTTTTTCAAATATTTTTAAAAATCCTCCAGAACAATAGAAAAGTTATTTAAACCTGTTTGCAAACATCAGTAAACAAAGAAAACTCATGTCTTGCTGTTTTTCTCAAACCTTATTCCGTAATTTATTAATTCTTTGATGGAAACACATCTGAAGTAATCCAAAGGTCCTCATTATTCCTTATACACAGTTTGTTCATTTGAAGATTAAATCAACTATTTCTCAAGTGATGGGGCCAATGTGGATACAGCCATTTTTCATTCGCTTGGAATTGTGGTCGAAAACCGATTTAAACACAGTATAAGGGAAGCAACTCATGACGAAATGATTCAGCTGTCAAATGTGAGAGTTCTTTACCTTAGAACATTAGCCATTCCCTGCAAATTGTCAAAATTCATAAATGGCGTGTGCATGCTGACCTGCGCAAATTTTTTTTTATAAAATTGGATTTGGATTTTAGCAAATTCTTTAAGAAAATTTAATAAGCAAAACTTTAATTGCTACAAGGTGTTAATTTGATAACATTCTGTGCCTTTTGGGGGGGGGGGAGAACACAATAATGCTGGCCGAATGCTTAACTGTTTGTAGGATCTTAAATCTGGGCTAAACCAGCTAAATTCTTGTGCTGTCAACAGACTTGCAAAAGCACAATTGGAATGTGATGGAAACCCATTCTAGTAGAGAACAACTTTTAGACGTTCTATCTTGATAAATCATGACAAACCAAATGCTCATATTGGCAGATAATGTTAATTCCCTTGGGCAAAGTTTGAGTGGCTAAGCACATCTTTACAGCCTGGTGCTAAGCATTTGCTACATCAGGTGTCAAATGTGTGCTACAGAAGGCTTGCAGGGCTTCGCGGATGCCATGTAAAGAGGGAAATTTCTCTCAGTTTATGGTATTTGATAAACACCTTGCCACAAATTTTTCCTCCATGTAGAAATTTTCTTTTACTTAAACTGACCCTTATTCCAAGCTAACATTTTCATAGTTGAAATAACAAAATATTTTTAGATTCAGTGAGAAAACGTTTACTAGAAAATGGAATAACAAATAGTGCCATGCACATGTACACATGCATGCATACACAGATGGAGCACATCATTAGAGCTTGGTGCAAGGTTTATGCTGCATCAGGTGTCAAGAATGTGCAAAATAGAAGTTGCAAGGGTTCGCTCATGCCATTAGAGGATCTGCCTTTGTGAGTGGTGTGCATGAATGCCTTGCCACAAATGTTCCTTAATTTAGGGATTGGTGGTTTTTTGGGGGGTTTTGTATTAACTAGCTCTTTTTCATTTTGTGTTTGTAGATTCCAGTTCCTCGCCAAGCTGTTGGTCTTGTCATCGGAAAAGGTGGAGAAATGATCAAGAAGATTCAAGGGGAGACTGGTGCTAAAGTACAGTTCAAACCAGGTAAGAGATGCAACATCTGAGTCATGAGGAGTTGTTGAGCTTTAGTACACACTGTTCAAGATATTTTCTGTTTTTTCTCTTTCTAAACTCTTTTTGTAACCTCAGGTTTATGCAGACTTTTTTTTATTTGCAACACAGATGATGGCCAGAGCGAAGACCGTCTTTGTGCTATCACGGGTAGTCCTGACAAAGTGCAGAATGCCATAGGCATGATCCATGAGCTGCTTGCTAATGCCAATGTAAGTTAACAGTTTGGTTCCCTTTTTTAATTTATTTTTAATACTGCAATCACAAACATAAGCTTGATAGCAGTAGATATCTATTCTGGTCCTCATTACATTAGTTATTCATATCACTATAAATAACTGTATTGCCAACAGATTCTCCCCTCCCTATTCCTATTTACCATTGTATACCACTGTCTTGTCCAATTTATGAGGAAAGGGGGTGTCCGCAAGTGATAGGAAAATGTTGCAATTTGAGGTTCACATTAAAACATTAGCCATCATGAAGAGCATGCTGCAAGTGCCCTTCTGCTGTATTTAAATGGGCTGAGCAAGCATTTGTGCATAGATTATCAGCAGAAAAAGCACTGTTAGGCTTTCATAGACCTGTTTTAGACAGAAGCAGTTGTTTTATATTAGTTTTCTGTTCGGAAGAAAAGTGTCCCAGATTTTAACTGTGTATGATCTAGCATGCCTGCTGGGTTTTGTGATACGAGTATGTTTCCCCATGGGCAGATTGATGGCCCAGATTTCCGACAACAGCATTCCAGAGAGGTAAATGCCTTTCCAAATATACCTCTTGTTGATGTGTACAAATCTCGTATTTGCTAATACATAGAGTATGATAAGGGCTTGTTGATATTCCCATTTGCAGGACTCCTTTTTATTGGAAACCATTGGGGGGGGGATAAAAGTTTACCATGGTTAAGAAAGAAATATGCTGAAGTTTTCTGCATTCTAACTGTCAAGCTTTTATGAATCAGGCATGCAACTTATCTTCATCCCTTTTCACTTTGCAGTCGGTAGGGGGTGGACAGGGTAGATTATGTACAGCTGTGTTTTTTTTTTTTAAGTAAACCCTTTGGCTACTCTTATGGTGGGGCAGGAGGATGCAGTGAGCTTGTTCTTGCTCTTGCCATTTGTCTCAGTTATCAGACGAATCCCTTCTGGAGTACATTTTCTGTACTGCAGACCTATAAGATCTTGGCATATTTTGTAGGTTAAGAAACATACTGTTGCATGTGGTGAACAGTTTTTTTAGGGTTGCATTATCGTGTGCCCCACAGTGCCTTTACAGAAATGTTTTCAGAAACTTGCATCGTAGAACTACAGTGCATGACAGTTGTTTGAACTTAGAGTTTTTGATGATTTAAGACAATTTTTTTAAAAATTGTATTAAAAAACTAAACATAAATTCCAACGCAGTTTTAAAGAATGATTTAAGGGTTGGGGGATGTCTTTCCTACCTGAGATCTTTCTGTTGCTGATTTTGTATGTAAGACAGTGTTGACTTAAGTATTGAGTTGAATGTAAACACCATCTTGAAAATGTTCCGCTGACACCAAACACTTGGCTATTACAGCCTTGTAATCCATAACACCTGGTGGAAATTATTGATAGATGCCAGGAGTTTATCCAGGATGAAAGCCATGCACAGAAATAGTTGTAATCCTGAGTAAACTCTGGGGACCACCTGCTTGTCATATGGAGAAGCTAGGTAGCATGGTTCTGGCCACACAGATTTGAAAAAGTGGTCTCCTTTGTGGCCAAAGGGAGGAAAATGATTTTCAAACGGACCACTTCCAGGGATAGAGAGGACAGATATAGTTGAGGGTAGACACCGTTATTTTGATGAAAGCGGGATTAAAAATGCACAGAGGTGGCGATGCATGGAGAAGAAAGTTGGGGATGCAGTTGTCCGACAGTGTGTGCAACAGAGTGCTGGTATAGCATACACCTCATCCTGCAAAGAGCGGACGGATGGGGGGAAGCTAAAGTGTCCTCTCTTATGAGGTGTCCTCTATTCAAGCTACAGCTAAGCAAAAGTCAAGAAAAACCCAAGTGTGTCGCCTACACTGGCAAATGAAAACTAAAGAAAAAGTTACCATTTGATATTTACTTGCTCATGTACTTCTTGGTGGCCATTCTCTGGTGCAAATGTTCAGAAATGTAGAGTCATGGCAAGGGCTGCAATAGAAACGACTTAACTCTTTGACACCGCAGGATCCATGCTAGGCTAACAACCCCAGAGGCCGCATAGATTTACAAAAATACCGCTTAAAAGCTACCACACTCACAGTAATATATTTTGCATATTTAGAAAGATCTATTCTTCGGCATCACAATGGAAACAATACTTTTAGTTAGAAATATTAAATACTACTTACTATTTGGTGCCAAATGTAGTCACTTTTTGCACACACAACAAACGAAACACGTGTATCCAATGTTACGACGGAAGTAGACCTGGCCAGCAGCTACACTAAACCTCGTTTGGCAAGCCGAAACCGTTTCCTAAACTCATTTAGACAGTGCAGGGGAATGCGTCGCTGCAAAGTTTTGAATTCGTCGTAAGTTTGTCGAACCCGAGTCCCCGTGGCTCAATTAGGTCGCCGCCGGTTAGCAAACCCCTTAGTCGCCAAAGAGTTAAAAGACTGAGCATATGTTTATGCTCATAAGGTGTTGTCTCATAATAAACTTAATAAACCCTTTTGATGACCTATAGATATTGGGATCCTTGCCATTGTAGATAACTCCATGTTTTGTCGCCACACTGTCATTTCTGTAATTTCGGTTGTGTTGTTTGCCAGTTATAAAATATGCCACATAAGGCTGGATTGCACTAGAGAACCATATGAAATCAGTGAATCACACAAAGGTGCTGAAAATTGACAAAAATGCAAACACTGTTGGTAGCGGCTTTTGCCATATAGCACAGAGTAAACAGATGCTGATAATTTGTTAAATTTTTACACAGCCGAAAATAAAATCCTGTCCAGAAAGCGTTGCAGATTTTTATCCATTTTTAAACTTGGTAGAATGTCCTCATTGTAGTTAGACCTAATCCTGTTACTGTCAGTCTTTGATCATGATTATGAAGTCATGGGTTGGAAGCTACGGTTATAGTTATTGGTTTCTACAACTAATGGATCGAACATTGTTTCATATCAAATCATCACAGAGTCAAATGCTTTTGGTGCTTTAGAGAAGTTTTTTTTTCATTCAGACCTTGTTTGGCATTGGTAAGCTCGCTTTTAGGCAGAAAGTCTTTGCTTGGCCGTCCATGTCATCACTTTGGAAAACTGCACTAGTGTCATTTCCACATCAAACACTCAGTTGTGGTGCATTAACGAGTTTGCCATCCTTCTCTTCTGTACCTTCAACAGACTAAACGTCAGTGTTGTTGCCATCACTTTATTCTCCTTGCATGCCGTTCTCAAACACGTTAAAAACTTCACAAATAAAACGTTGTTTATTGCTGGTTCAGGTAATACAACTAATGATAGAGCTTTCCAAAGGTAGCAAGATACTTTACACTGTTTTGTGGACGTGTAAATTTTTTCTCCCAAAAAATTATATTGATTGGTTTCAGCAGAAGGTTTTAGGGTGACGATTATCAAAACATTCCACGAATAAGCCGTAGAGTTAACTAAAAAGGGGTGCCACTCTTTTTTGTTTTTAAATTGTTTTGAAAACGATAAAGTAACCAGTAAGAGATAATATACCTACCCCTTTGCTCAAAT
>SMGT01002714.1:4443-19179 GCA_004794575.1 Lanistes nyassanus
CCCCCCCCCCCCCCCCGGCGACCCTGTGGCTGTGAGCGTGGTGGCCAAAACCGTCTCCGTGATGGCTGCCACCCATCACATATATGTAAGTTCTGACCTATATGTTATACACAGATCTAGTCATAGTATGAACTGCACAATAAAAGTAAACTATTACTATTAGTGTACAGTACTGAGGCAACAGTATCTTTCCCAGTGATGCCTACGCCCTCTCTTTCTCTGTCAGACAGAGAGTCTGAAAGGGAATATTCTGGCTAATTTCCAACTTTATGTACTCCAACACATGGCCACCACAAACAGTTTCAGAAGACCTCATGTCCAATTTTACTACATGTATTTACTATGCCTGTATTGCTAAATGATTACAAAGAGGCTGCTACATATACAGCAAAACCTTTTCAGCATGACCCCCCCCCCCAACCCTTAATTAAACGAACGGCAACATGCAATGTCTGATGAAAACAGCGGACAGTGATTTTCGGTCCCGACTGCATGCTCTACCCATCCCATACAGTCCCACACAGTCCTTCCACACACTAGTCCGCAGCTCTCACCACAGAGCTATCGAGGTCCCGTTTACACGACATCGTCTGCCGCACAGCTATTTATTGCTTTGGCAACATCATGCCAAAGAAAGCTTTTTGACTAGGGTGATGGTGATGAAAGCGGTGATAATGATGATTCCATCACCACCCGTGTCATACCAACAAAGGAAGCCTTGTGACACGCTGAGTCCCTGGTTGCTCTTGCAGCATACTCGGGACGTAGCGACTTTCGCTCGGCAGCCATATCCTTGGAGACTGTGTTAGAAGACACACATTTCACAGTTAGGTTTCAAGTTTCAAGTTTCAAGTTTCAAGTTTCTTTATTCTTTAACCCTCAGGGGGTATTCAGAAAAAATGAAAAAAAAATTGTCAAAAAAAAAAACAAACAAAAAAAACCATCAATCATAAATTCACCTGGCATGAGGATATGCATATATTGATAAGCAAAATCAATCATTAATAAACACACAAATAACATGCTCAATCACTCAACCAGACAAGGGGCATCAATCCTTTTCTGTGCATGTAAAAATTGTAACGTTTTCGTCACCATCCCTTCCTTTCATGCCCCCCTAGCTAATTCAGTCGTAAAGACGACCAACTAGGAGTGCACGTCTCAAACATTATTAATCGAGAATATTCTGTTGCAGGCGGTGGCCGGCTTAACCATGCAACCTATTCCTTCTTAATTTGTCTAGTGGCTATAATTGGACCTCTTCTCTCGCTCGCTCTCTCTCTGCTATCTACTTCTGTTGGTGACTCAGACGGGAGCCTGCCCTTCTACTATTCTCTAACATCTCCTTACATACATACTTTTGATGCAGCGAAACAATTTCCCTTTAATGCCGTTTTTCAGAAGTACTGGCCAAAGTAAGTTTCTATTAATCGAATCGAAACATTTCTCAAAATCAATGAATGCTACATAAAGCTTACGATTATGACATAACTGCTTCTGAATACACGCTAACAATGTAAACATATGATCGACTGTGGAGTATCCTGATTTGAAGCCTGCCTGACATTCACCGGTTATATTATGTTCCTCTATCCACATTTGCAGCCTACTATTAATTATGTTTCCATATACCTTACTACTTATATCACTGTATGTGTATGTATGTAAGTGTAAAAGCTCGTATAAGATCTCGTACATATCTCACACAACCTATATCGTGCTCTTTAGGGGTTAAGCAGGGAGATATATGTAGCCCGATTCTTTTCTCCTTGTTTATCAATGAGCTAGCGGTTGAGGTGATAAAAGGTGGAAGACATGGTGTATCTTTAATGCCGGATGCTTTTGAATTATTTATTCTTTTGTTTGCGGATGATGTTGTTCTTCTGTCTGAAACCATTGTTGGTCTGCAAACGCAGTTGAATAGCTTACAAAGGGCTGTACGTTCTCTTTGTTTGAAAGTAAATATGGAAAAAAGTAATATTGTTGTTTTCAGGAAGGGTGGGTATTTAGGAGGAAGGGAAAGGTGGATGTATGAAGGAGCTGTCATGCCTGTGGTAAATGTATATAAGTATTTAGGTATATATTTTCTACCAGACTCAGTTTCTCCACCGCATGCCGAGACGTGTCCAGCAAGGCCAAAAAGGCATTATTGTGTATTATACAGAGACTGCGTCTGTTTAATAACTACTCTGTTGATGTATTTTGTAGGCTTTTTGATTCAAAGATTCCGACAATTATGCAATACGGTTCAGAAATATGGGGGTTAGATAAAGATGCTATGTATTGTGAGAAAGTGCACCTCTTCGCCCTAAAGAAATTCTTGTGTGTGGACATAAGAGCCCCAAACGACCTTGTGTATAAAGAGTTAAACCCTGATACTATAAATTCAGCTGTCAGTTGTGTACGTTTTTGGTTGAAGTTGGCCCAGATGGATTCAGACTACCAAAGAAAGCTTATTTAATGCTGTATGTTTTGGATGAACGGGGTAAAACAAACTGGGTGTCAAATGTGAAAAGGTGTCTCTTTCAGTATGGCTTTGGATTTGTGTGGGCAAACCAAGGTGTAGGTGGTGTGGGTGAGTTTTTACGTGTATTTAAGGAGCGATTGATTGACTGCAGGTGGCAGAAGTGGAATGAACATGTGGATGACAGTGATCGATTTTCTCTGTACAGATTGTTTTGTAACCCACTACATTATTGTGTCCCCGCATATCTGGAGTTAGACCTTAACAGGCATATTAAATGTGTAATGACTAAATTCCGTTTCGGTGTATCCAACCTGATGACACATACTCATAGATTCAGTAACTTTGTACCAGGTAATTTGCTGTGTCCGCTGTGTAAGGAATCTGAAGATACCGAAGTGCATTTTGTACTAAGCTGCCCATTTCTTGAGCACCTAAGACTACGTTTTATCGCCCACAAATACTATGAAACACCAAACATCTTCAGCCTGTGCTTGCTGATGTCTGCTACTAACCCCGATACTGTTAAAGCATTTTATATTTTCCTATATAAAGCATTCAAGGCTAGAGAAATGGCATTATCGTAGTTTATGATTATTTCATTCATCATGTTTTGCATTTTGGACCACCCTTGTAGCCTATGATATTTTAAAAGTCTATGTATTTGTAAAGTCTGTACACTTCCTTCTAAGGGGGCATGGCCCTTAAGAATAAACATTCGTATTCGTATTCGTATTCTAACATCTCCTGGCAGTTATAGGCAGTGGCTTCTTCCAGCCTTACCCTCGTTTGTGCAGCTGGAGCGGAGGTGCACCAAGAAGGCAGCCCTGTGGCTCCCCTCCCTCCACTGTGCCCCTCAGTCTTCTACCTGCTACATCCTGCCTTGGCCCTTCGTGATCAAAAAGTCCGACGGCCAAGCAAGCATATACCCCCAGGGTCTGAGCGTGAGTCCCAGCTTATATTTCATACTCCGAGTTCCCCCTTTTATTTCTCCTTCTTGCAGTGCCCTCTATGTCATGTGATCTTTCGTCCCTCACATGCCCCCACCCTCGCATGCGGCTTCATGTGGGTATCCAACTTATGACCTGTTGACAGGCGCTAGTTCCAATGTTTGGGTTTCCCGAGCTCACCGACCGCTTGTTGCTGATGGAGCCGTGCTTGGCTGACATCATGCTGTCTCCCTTATGAGACTATCGTCATTGGCATCTGTGTGCAGCCGACCTGCGTGAATGTTGGTTAACCCCTCAGTGCGTGTCGTTCCCTGTGTGAGAACTACATTTTTTGTGCAGCCCTGGCTACCTTTCGGTCCATGAGTCACCCACAGGTTTATTAACTAATCAAACAATGCTGGTATTACACGCGCCAGCTATTATTTTGTTATAAAACCACACAAGCTGATCTCAGACGGAGTTATTGCGACTGAATAACTTTGAATGTTCCGTCAAGCTATGTTTTTCTTGGGTTTTTTTTCACAAGTACATGCCGTATGCTGTAGTCTTGTAAGATCACTTAATGACACATGGTCCTGCAGAGCCTTCCTCAGATGACTGGCCACCTTCTCAGTGACACTTTCAGGTGGTCCCAACGGTGTCCACTACAAACAAGTTTTGCTGTAATTTATGAATCCCACTAAGGCTTCATGGAATGAAGAAACACAGGGCAGAATGCTAGATTACTTTATAAAATACTTGCTGAACGAAACAAAACTTTTAATAATGTAGCCTTGGTCTTTATTAAAAAATTTTTTATGTACTTTATTTTTTAATTAAAACATTTTAACTTGCAGTCATTATCTATACATTAATGCAATCTTTAGACAGTGTCGAGTGATTTGCCCTTTGAATAATTCCTTGATATAGGCCAGTAAAAGTTTCCTTACTGCATTCAACAAATTATGTGGGTGATATAGACCTAGATCCTGTTTTGCAAATAACAACTGTTTATTCAAAAATGCTTCTCAATATAACGTTGATCTACTTCTATACAAACAACAACAGTTAATTAAATGGAACACAGGGATAGCAGTTGTTAGCAGGGAGGGATGGAGTTAATTGATTTATTGTACTAGGCGACTGAGTATTTCATCGAGAGTTTCAAACCCAGAATTCCAGGGCTTTTTTTCGCATTTGCCCCATTCGACAGAAATTTCATTAGTACAACAAAGTCTTTCTTGTAAACATTTGTACAACTTGTCCACCAGCTACTGCTTTCAATTATATGAGTTCTTAAGAAGGATACTTTAGATTAATGATATTTTTTATTTCTTCATTCTCAATAGGTAATTTTAAGGTAGACAACTTTGACTTTAATGGAGCTTTTGGGTACTTGTGGGCAAGATCATTTTCATTTGATCATGTCCTCGATTTGCCCAGGTATAGCTTATCCCTGTCTTTAACATCAAAGTTTTAATAAACTCTTTCCATATTTTAACTTCAGTATCTCCCTACATTCATTACCTCCCCTTCTCAGTATGCAATGATTTATTTTCCGAATAAATAAGCTGGATTACAAATTATACGCGGAGTGTTCATTTGTGGCATGAAGTGAGACGAGAGGAGAAGCGAATGTGTGTGAGGCATGTTGGTAGTGCAGGGTGACAGCTGGCTTGAAAAGAATCTGGTCTGTGTGGTTGATGCGTGGAGATAGACAAGCTGGCTCGCAGAACCACACTCCAACACATTCTAGTTTAAGTATTTCTTACACCCGAATTATTATTTAATCTTTTACTTCTACATCCTGTGCATCTGCACTGTATTTACTAGTGGTACAGTATGCATAAAACCCTCAGACGGAAGTTCTCAGTACCTGAAGGTGTGAGTCGTACATCAGTTTGTGACAGTGACCCCCATAAGTGTTTTTGAATATTATACGGGGGTCAGTACTTAACTCTTAAGGTTGGGGTATGGATGATTATAACAAGGAAATATTTTTGTCTTTGATCTTTAAATTATCTGCGAAAGGATGTCCGTACTTTCTGTAACAGTACTTCTGATTCGACTAAAGGAACAACTTGGCTTGTACGAGTGGCATAAAAGGAAACTCATCTGCAGGGCGATAGGCCAAGCTTTGCGGAACGGAATTGAAACTAGTCGAGGTCCCACTCGCAAGGATGTACGTCTGTGCCGTAGATCACGTGGTGAACATGCAGGCGTGGATAGCGCATGTCTTGTTTTTCCTTTCTGGTTTATCAACTGTCGGAGGTACAGATAACTTTTTAAAAGTTTAACATTCATTTAGCGTAATCTTATTCACTCTTGTAGACGTCGTTACTTCAGGAGTTGACAGGAATAGAAAGTAAGAAACAGAATAAAATAATAATCAGTGGTGGCAAAGACTTAACTGTGTGTGAAAAGGAATGGCTTGACCTACAGCCTGCTTTTGGTTTTTGCGGGAATGCACTTCTGCAACGCAACAACGGTACTGCAGTGATGATTAGTTTGTCTTCATATCTTTTGTCTTATCGTTAAGTTTTTATTTTGTTGTATTTTGTTTTCGAATTCTGCTCACGTAGGCTACCATAACTGGTGAAAGATGGAGAAAATAGCCTCGAGTATATTTTCTCTGATTCGAAAACAATGTAACCTTGATTTCCATCAATCAGCGGGAGATTTAGCCATCTGAGTAGAATGTCAGATGAGCAGGGTGAAGGAATGTAGCAGGACAGATTTGTGCAAGTCTAGATCTCCTGTGTGGTGTATTGACCATCACTTCAAAATAAAATGTAAGGAAGACCAACGAAATCGAATTGGTGTTGGAACCTCGAAGAAACAAAGCTTCTATTCATCTAGCCCGGTATGCAAGAAACCCAAATAGCTTACTTCACTTATTCCAGAATAGCCGCCATGACAGAAATAAGTTTCTTCATTTTCCCCTGCACTAAACCGAAAAGCTTATTTTCCCTCGTCATTCGGTAATAATTTAGTTGTTTGGTCGTCCAACGAGCGAATAGCTTATTCCAATCTCGCCGAAACACCGTTTTCAAAGAAAAAATGCTATTCGGGAATAATTTTAGTACAGTTTACATGCATACGGAGCAAGGTGCCGATCGGTCAGGGTCGGTTGGTGTGGCCAACGCATATTTTCTGATGTTACAGATGGTACATACTCCACTAAGCCATCTCCCCACACTGGCCATCTTACTGCAGCTATCAGTCTGGTGGTTCTTTCAGTGCATAGCCTAGTAATAGGACCCTATTCCCCTTATAGTTCACCGTCCTGATCTGCACCCAGTTTTGTTTTGTTTTGTTTTGTTTTGTTTTTTTTCTGCGGCGGGACGTTAAGCAACCAGTAACGACCACCTTTTTCCCTCGGCCGCCATACGTGAAATACAAGTCAAGGGGGTTGTTTTTCTAACAACTGTTACTTCCCTTGACTTCTGGTAGCAACACAGCAGTTCCTATCGCAGCTGTGGTCACTCGACAATGAAATGGTGACTTATAATGATGGATATGATAGTGTGTGTGTGTTTGTGTGTCAGGGAAGGCTGTGTGATGGAGCTAGAAAGGGAGGGAGAAAATAACTTATCTCTCTCTCTATATATATATATTCACGCTTTTTATCTTCACGTGTGACACCCAAACTTTCCACTAATCAGAGTAAGAACATTTTGATTGGATTGGATCTGATATCTTTGTGTGAGTAAAAGGATGTGGGTTTTTTCATTGATGAAGAAAATGTTTTTTGTTCAACAGGTGTAATTATCTCTCCCTGTGGTAATGACAATGTCACAGAAGTCGTTGCTGGCCAAGAAACTATTCTCACCTGCACGGCACAAGGACGTATGGAGTGGAGACTGCAGTTAAGTGGCATGCGTGGGTCTCAGCTGTTAGCAACGTGCGAATATGCTTGTCGGGAAACGATTAATTTTAGCGGATTGCTTATTGCAAGTATAAAGGAAGCTCGCCATTCAAGTTCTATGACCATCAGAGCTGTGAATCGTTCACACACTGTCAGAGTAATCAACAGCAGTCTTCACTGCGTTCTTGTGAACGAGAAATCGGATTACATGGCGTCTGCTGAGTGTGCGCTCAACTATGTGTGTAAGAAATTTTCACATCGTTGACATGAATTCAAAGTAAACGGACAATATTTTATTTCATAGAAGATTTGTATACACAATCTTAAATTGTTATTTTTTTTCACTGGGCATCGTGTTTATTTCTACTGGTGGGGTGGGTGGGTGTGCGCGGATTGCTCGCCGTCTAGCAGTTATGTCCCTTCCTTTCTCCTCCGTCTTCTCGTTGTCATTTCTGCCTCCTCACCGTACCGATCTCTTTTTATCGCCTCTCTTACTCTCCTGTTCATCGTTTTCTTTTTCTTTCATTTGTACATGTTTTCTATCCTTTTATTATTCCCCTTTTAATCTTTCTTTTTTTTACCTTTTCCCTCTCCTCTGCTTGCCATTTTCTTTTTTTCCTCTGTCCATTCCTTTTCTCTGTCTTTGCTTTTCCTTCTCCCTCTTCTGTCTCTCACCGTCTTTCTCCTTTGTTCCATTATCTTGTTCTTCCCATTCACTTCTTACTTACCTTGTCGTCTGTTCTCGCCTCCAATGTACTTTTATTTTAAAGATCCACCAGATGGCGTGTCGTGCATGGCAACCAATACTTCGTGGTCTGTGACTGTGTCCTGTGTCATCAACAGCGTTTATTCCTCGCGCAGACATTATACATGTCAGCTGCATCGGGAAAAACTCGAAGTGAGTGCTGATCACAATACGGTTTTTTCGGGGGGTGGGGGGAGATAAGTTGGATTATCAGGCAGTCATTTGATGCAGACTTTTTAAGTTCAATTATCAATGTAGGGGCTTATATCTACTCTTATAACGGAAATAGAAGAATCCTTATTTACGTGAATGCTTAATGATTCGAGACAATTTCCCGAATCTTCTATGACACTGTGCTAAAAGAAAAGGACAATTTTTTTAAAAAAAAGAAGGAGTGCAATAGCTTTTTCTGTCTGCATTAATAGCATCGATCGATTTATTAAAGGATTTCACAACAAAAAAATTGAACTATTCCTGTCGTGATTTTTATAGGGAAAGCGATAATCATCTTCATTTCCTTCTGTTTGTTTTTATTTTATTTTTTTAGTCAAACAGAGAAGCTTTGGAATTAGTGAGTATGATAACGTCACCGACCAGCGAGAGGATTTCAGCAAAGGAAGTGAAAACGTCAGGTTCCTGTCAGTTCCACACAACTCTTCCTGCACAGGAAGGACGATATACCTTTTATGTCTCTGTCTCACCTGGCGGACGGACCTACACAACGAATTATTCTGCAGGTTACAAGTGGATTACAGCTGGTAAATAAATCCTAAACTTTTTTTTTCGTTGTTACTGCTTACTGGCCCTAAGATCAAGTTTCCAAACTTCACCTCTGCCATTTTCTTGCATCTATACACACACACACGCTAGCGCACGCACATATACACTCAGTAAGTGCTACTCAGCTACCAACAGTGAAATTGTTACTGACTTAAAAAGGTCCTAGTCTGTAGTATCTTGGTGTGCTGAACACGAATATGACCATAAAATTTTTTTATTGGTTCTTTTTTTAAAGATATTTCATTACATGGACAATTTTTGCTACATTTGTGGGGAAGTGACATTTGCCAACAAGAAGAAAAGTATCGCTTCTCTTGTGAAGAAGGCATATCATCTTCGGATTCAAGACTGGCGACCAAGACAAGCCTTGGGCCCTGCATATATGCTGTGCCACATGTAAAACACAGCTTTTACTGTGGTTAAATGCCAAAAGACCATCAATGCCGTTTGCAGTCCCCACGGTGTGGAGAGAGCAAAGCAACCGCACAAATGACTGGTACTTCTGCGTGGTTCCTCCTCTTTCTGGCGGAATGACAAAGCAAAAGAAGTCGAGAATAGTCTACTCAAACATTCCGTCTACATGTGTTTCTTAATTGGATAGCCGAGCAAGGGAATTGCACTACTTGCGGAAGGAATGGGCTCGCAGACAAAATGTAGCAGTTGGAGAGAAGAATATCCAGCACCCAGCTCTGGTCGAGGTTCACAAAATCCTGCTACCACCCCTTCACATCAAACTAGGTTTGATGAAGAACTTCGTGAAAGCCATGGACCGGACTTCGCCAGCTTTCCGATACCTGCATGAAAAATTTCCTCGACTCAGCGAGGCAAAGATTAAAGAGGGAGTTTTTGTAGGTCCTCAGATTCGAGAGCTTTTCAAAGATGACTGGTTCAACAACTTGCTGCAGGGAGATGCAAAACAAGCATGGAATGCTTTTCGCCTAGTGTCTACAAACTTTCTAGGGAATGTTAGGGCAGAAAACTACAAGGAACTAGTAGAAGACATGCTGATGCAGTATCAGAAACTTGGCTGCAATATGTCTCTAAAGATTCACTTCCTTCGTTCCCATCTGGATTTCTTTCCTGACAACAGCGGTATGGTTAGTGATGAACATGGCGAACGTTTTCATCAAGATATCGCAATAATGGAACAAAGATACCAGGGAAAATGGTCCACTGCCATCCTGGCTGACACTCCCTATAGATGCTCCCGAACAGCTGTACAAGAGACAGGCAAAGAAATCTAAGTAGTCTATAACTTGATTTTTTTACAGGTATCAACCATAGCTCTAATACTATTGGCATGCATTTCGTGATGTAAACAATAATTATTGCAGATTACAAAAAATAGAGCCAGTTTTGCATTTTGACTGTCGTATTTGTGTTAAGCACATAAAAATTGATAAGAAATGACTAGTTTTATTTTAGTAACATGACTTTTGTTAACATTTGTTGACCAGTGAGCTGTTGGTGTATCTACATGCAGATACAGTCATACATCAACGTGTAAGAATTTATATACAGATATACTGCTACACTAAAAAGCATCAAAGCTGCTTTATGCCATTATATGTTCGTGTATGTAAATTTGTTCGCATGGAACAATCATTAAATAAAGATTTTTAAAGCGCAATTTCCCTGTATGGCTCAAAGCACTTTACACAAACAAACAACTACAGTACAAATAAATAACACATTACACGCATGCACACACACACAGACGCATCAGTGTCCACCAGATTCGCTCAATTACTCTCTCTCTCTCTCTCACACACACACACAGCATGGATCAGCATTACCAATTCAATGCGAGAGAATGACATAACTGGCCTATATATATATATATACAGTCGAATCCGGTTAATTGGACCACCGGATAATCGGACCAGCCGCTTATTCGGACCAAATCTTAAAGAACAGAATCTTAATTGTAACATAGGGCATGTTCGTTTAATCGGACCAGCCGGTTATTAGGACCAAAATCATCGTGTCCCGATGTGGTCCGATTAACCGGATTCGACTGTATATATTTTCTGACTCAGCTTTTTTATTCCCGTTTGTTCAGTCGGCCACTTAAACGTCTTGTTTTTTTTGTGTCGTGAGTAGATAAATCTCACATTTCCCTGTCAATGTAAACATCTAGACATAATGATCAACTTTGCAGAACCTCCTCTCCCTCCAGCCGTTTCCTGTGGCCCGCAGCCCTTCGTGTTGGAGAATACAAACATCACCTGTACCTGTGACACTGCTAGTCTGGGACAGCCTGCAGGGTTCCTGAGGTGGATCACAGGCAGCCAGACAAACCACGAGGAATCGGTCAGGGAGGAGCAGCTAGCTCTCACGTCACACGGTCTACGCTACACGCAGTCCTTGACCCTCTCAAATCACGCTAACACCTGGTTTAGATGTGACGTCATCTGGGGGGACGAGACCATTCCAGGGGGGAAGTACACTGTTAGTGTGGGATGTAAGTGAAAGACGTTATCGAACCATTTGTCATATCTTCGCTAATCAGTTCACATCAGTAAATTGCACGTGTGAAAAGCAGATTATTTCAAAATTAGTTCTTTTGTCAGCAAATACATTTTGTTGTGTGTATATGGAGAGAAGCAGATGTGTTTTTTACGTCACTTCCTCTCCCATTTCTGTGTACCCCCCCCACCCCACACACACACCCTACGCACTCACCCTCGACCAAAGTCAAGACCAACTATAGCCGATGATTTGATTTCCTGTGCTCGGTTGTTATGAAAGGTTAAACATGTTGACCTTACGAAACGGTGTGAATTCCAGACGTCGCCAAGCCACAACATTTTTCACTCAACGGCCAGGAAGGCACGCTGGCGGTGAGGGAGGAAGAACGCGTGCACGCTGTGTGCGAGTCAGACGGACGACCTACGCCAAACGTCTCCATTTACAACAACGACAACAATACTCTCATCTGGAAAGAATCGTCTCTAATAAGCTTCACGTTCATCGCTCGGTGTGAAGATACAGCCATGTACACGTGTTCTGGATGGAACGAATTTTCCTATCTGTCCGACTTCAAAACCTCCCTCAATATCACCCTGGTTGTAATGTGTAAGTAAAGCGTATATATTGCTTAAAGTAAACGACGATTTTCCTAATGTCTTTGCACAGTTTTGCTCACTCTCAAGCTGTGACCACACGCACATTCTCAGCAGGCGACGCGTCGTAACGCAGTGAAAAGCTATAGAATTGTCTTTGCACCTCTACGGTCGAGTCGACTTTCTTCAACTCCAAAACTTTAACGTCACTGTGCAGCAACAGGACGGACTTTCCTAGCGGGTACTTTAGCTCCATGGACAAGCGAAGTCCTCTTTTCCTACAACTCCTTAAATACAACTAAGACATTCTGCCACACACAATTGCTTTATCCCTCATTGTACGCTACTCCGTTTACTCAGGTAACTGATCCCAGTGATTGACCACCCATACCTCCCATACATCTCCACGCAGTCTCATCGTTTCCCTGGCAAAGACCGGACTGCGCATACATTACAGTTTTAGTTTTCAATTTACGAGGAGGTGGTTAGGGACAGATACTAGCAACACTTCCTCTGCGGGGTGCTAAAAGACTGAGGGTGACAACGATACCTAAAGCATCCTCTCCCTATCTCTCCATCGCGTCAGGGACAAGACATCCATTACAAGGGCCAAACTCAGCCAAAGATCAGACAGTACATGTGGGCGGGGGTACAAAAGGGACATATCTGTTACAAGGACATCATTTCTAATGTTTACGCGTCCATTACTTGTTTTAAATTCTACCAGCAGATCGGCTCTGTTTTGTGTCGCGGAGGTATCCGAACTGTTTCAATATGGTTCTTACTTCGTTCTTTGTATGGTACGACCCAATCAAAATTATTGTCCGACACGCTAGTGACACACATATATATATATATATTTTACCTTTGACCTTATGTATGCGACATGCTTTATTTTGTCTGCTTCTGGATGGGCGGGGTGTATATTGTGTACGTGTATGTGTGTGTGCCTACGTGCATGCGTGGGTGCGTGCTTCACAGGTAAGCCTCGACGTCCATCGTCTACCCATCTTTCAAAGTTCATCTCTCAACACCAAGCAGTAAGTTGGGACTTTGACATCATCGCTTACCCGCTGCCACACGAATATCGCCTGTGGGAGAACAAGAGTGACGGAGCCTATAACAACGAAACTGAAGATCCCAACACCAACCTCACCTGCAAACCTGACGCAACGCGGCGTTACCTGTCTAGGTGTACACTTACAGTCTTTAACACTTCCTCCCAGTCGAAGACTGGAATTTACCAAGTGCAGGTCATCAATGCAGTCGGCGATGAGAACTTCACTGTCGAAGTTACATATAGTGAGTTGTTACAGCTTTAGTTTTTTTCCAATAATTTGTTATCTGCTATGATTGTGTACTTTTTTTGGATTTGAAACAGTGTCTCGAAGAAACTTCACAGTTATCCCCCATCTCCAGCATACCATCCCTTCTAGTGCGCTGGCTGATTTGAACGAAGAGGTTGTGATTGTTTACTTTATACCATACTTTCGATTTGAAAAGATAATGCCGTGCAAGACAGCAGTTTCGATTTTCTTCTGAAATTTATTACGCAATCCTGAGTGCATCTGCTGAGCGTTCGAAGATTCAACTGTGTGCACCCGCGAAATTAATCCGAGTGAAGGTATATTAGACGAATGTGTACCTCACAGAAAAGCCAGCGAAAATTGTCGTTTGCCCGTCTTGTGTCCAGTAGTCAATTCTGCTAATTCTGTGAAAGACTCATTTTATCTAAGCCTAGAAACTATTCCACGGATCCTCCAAAAACAGATAAAGGCTCCAGTGTTGTTAGCCAGCCAAAAACATACACAGTTTTTGGCGGGTCCCAATAAGAACACGGAACTTCCCGTAGCGAAAGATTTAAACAAGCGAACAAGCAACAGCATTTACAGCTGAACTAAAGATGACATTTGCACATAAGGAAAAGAAGCCCCTTGTAGTTTAAACGACTCGTAACACTTGCTTGTCTTGAACTAGAGGATCTGACTTCGTATCCCGTGTTCGCCAAACGTACTTTCTCTGCATACAGCATTTATGCCTAGAGCTGAGATTCGGAGGGCAGGCGTCTCCAGGCCCTCCTGTCACCTTTCCAGCCCCTTCCTTTTTCCCCAAAGCCCTTCTCAACTCTTCCCCCAACCCCCTTCGTTGCGACTTGACGTCAAATAATGACAATCTAACCAACCAAACCCAGAGAGTTTTAAAAGAAATCATTACTTTTTCATCACTTGTAGCTTTGCTGAACATAGTCTTCAAACGTATACAAGTGCGTTAACGTGGAGGAAGCGAGTGTAAATGCCAACATGGGTAATTGCTCTTTTCTCGCTCAGAGATCTTAAGTAAAATTTTCTTTAACACATGGAAACATCTGCATGTAGCACAGAATCTAACTTCTGACTAGTGTCAGGTTTCCATGCAAGACACTGGGACACTGTTTTACAATATTTTAGATACATCTGCAGGAGCCGACCACTTTGTTGTTGTTGGAAGCGTTGTGTGTGCAGTCATCTTAGCCGTTTTCGTGCCCATCGCCGTAATTGGGAAGATTAAGAAAGGTAAATATGACGTAGTTTGAGATGTGGAAAATAAATAATGACTTTTTTTTTGAAATTTTAATGCATCGTGGTTCTACAGTGTTACGACTCCACATTCACGTGACAACGGTGCCTAGACTTTAAATTACTGGTCTCAGACTGTAGTCTTGTTTTTCCCCTCCATTCTTTGGAATGCAGTCGAGTTGCGGTTCCTGACAGGAAGGAAGGTCCTGAACACAAAAGCTCTAATTTCTTGGGTCCAATCAAATGGCGAGCTATATTTCCCAGGTCTTTCTGGGGGCGGGAGGATGGAGGAAGACGTGGGATGTCTCGGCGGGGGGGGGGGGGCTTTAA
>SMGT01002714.1:19200-35440 GCA_004794575.1 Lanistes nyassanus
TTAGGGTGGGGGCTAGGGGTAATGATTAAGGTGGGGTTTAGGAGCGGGATGGGTAGTATGATCTTCCAGAAAACTGGAACGTCTTCAGTGGTGACCCTAAGAAATTAGCATATTTTATGTAAGACTGTATTTTGATTGGCTCCAGTTTTTCGGAGTTTTTCAAGATCAGTCTAGATGAACCGGAAGTAGTTTCCGTCTTATTGCGCCGGGAGTCCTGTAAGGCTCCCTTGTACGCTGTTGTGGACAAGACAAGAAAGAAGGCAAGCTCTCGCCCGGCATGGACAGAGGGCGCTACAGGTGAGATACATTTTCATAAGTCCGTTTGGGCTCATACATCGGGAAATTAGCAGAAAAAGCTGTTAAAATTGTATTGTATATATCATCGTGAACATTCTGTAATTGTGGAATATCCTTTTTTAAAAATTATAATAAGTTGTCTCTTCAGGATGTAAGTCAATCTTTCGATCTATCACATCACATCGCAGCGTATGGAACGTATCATATTTCAGATACAGCGTCAGGATGCTCACAAGAACCTGAAGTAGTATACGCTGTTGTTGACAAGGTCAGGGTTACATCGCCAGAAAAACAAAGCCTACAAAATGGAGAACTGGCAAAGTCCAGGTACTAACAAAGGCAATTTGGCTTGTTAAAAACAACGAATTACTCTAAAACTTATCCATTCTACTTAAAGAGCCGCTTTTTACATATTTTACAACCTCCGCAGCGCAAAGTCAAAGGCAGTTCAAAATCCCACAAACACGAGAAAACACGCACGTAAAACGCCCCAAAAAAAAAAAAGGCACGTCCCCTACTAAAGCTATGGCTTGCTTCTTTTCGGGCTGACATTGTATCTCCCCAGCCTTCACATTGAAAAGTGCTAAGCAGTCGAGTACTATGAGTTGCAGTCCCTGACAGGATTCGGTGTCTGGATCCCTTGTACGCTTCTGTGGACAAGACAAAAAAGAAGACAAACCCTCGCCCTGCTCACACTGTTACCACGGGGGAAGAAATACACAGGGCACTGCCAAAGGCCGCTACAGGTGAGATAAATATTCAAAAGGCTTGCGCTGATATATTTGTTAGCGAGTTCACGTTCCAGTTGTGCACTCAATTGAAAAAAAATTATTATTAGTATCGACATTACTCAGGAAACTCTCTAGTACTGCGCACAAAATTCCATATCCTGTCGACATTTTAATCATGTCGACCATGTCGACCATCTTGCATACTTAACTAAAGCCAAGTAAATTCTGTCTGCAGGTCAATGGAATGAAGTGAGTTTCAGTTTCAGTGTGGATTGTGTCACGTGGGTGAACAGAATTTTGTGTTAAAGCCCATTCGGTCGGTCGCTGGCTCGCTCACTGTACTGGTTGGTTGGTTGGTAGCTTGTGTGAGAGGTTAATTTACATTTTTCGTAAAAAAAATGGGAGAGAATCCAGGAAAAGACAAGGCGATGAGAGGCTGGCTGACTGTCTGGTTGACTGGCTGTCTGGAAGGATGGATGGATGGTGGAACTGATGGAAGGGGAAAGAAAGGACTGAGTGAGTGAGCGAGCGAATAAGTAAGTAAATGAGGGAGAGAGCGAGTGAGAGACTTTTTTTTAACAGTCATTCATTTTAGTCGTAAGTGAGTATTGTGTATGTTGAATAGGTCAGATGTGTCCCTGTGTAAACAGTTTCTAAGTACATAAGATGCTTTTCATATTGGCAGGTGTACTTGACGGAAGATAAATCCTGTTATAGAACTGTGATAGTACCGCCATCTACCAGAACGATGTACAGCTGGCTGGGCGCCCTCATCGGTCTCAAAACGAGGCGACTGATGAGAAAGGGAGACTACCTGCTCGTCACCACGCTGCTGTCCGCCAGACGACGGCCGGTGGGCAAACCAGGATGGTCTGACCTACACGCTTCCCATCTTTGACGTCAGCGATGACGTAGGGCATGGCGCGGGGTTAAGGGGCGATAAGACAGATTACTGCGCCCTTCGCGTGAATGGAAATGAGATCCCCTATCTCGACAAAAGAGGAGAAGTGTTGCAGCGCAGTCAGCTTGTTCACTTTCCACGTGGCGGTTAATGTCTTCTGTTTAAATTCCGAGTCAGCAAACAGTGCTGTATCGACACGGCAAGCAGACGGCACTGTCAATTGAGTCACATACAGTAGAATAACGAGATTTGCTGTTGGCCGTAACTGGAAAGCAGTTAAACATGTCACGGAAACGACCCCCCTCTAGCGTTCCCGTGAAAAGCAGATAGAAACTTTAAACTACAAAATGGCGACATCTCCATTCACTGTCTCCCACTGTTGCCACAATGTAGCAAATTTGGTAGAACAGCATTGTTAAACACAGATTAGTTCATTCATTCAGAAGTTGTAGTAAATTCCCATGCATTTTACATGCCACACACGATCTTTTATTAAAGGGCTTTCTTTTAATCAGTACGTTCTATACTTTCTATACATGAATATGTAGGACAACCTGACCCCAATGCACTTATTTCCCGCTTTTTTCTTTCTAAGATCAACGTGTAGATTTCGCACCGAATTAGCTCAAGGTCTCGTATCCTAATTTAGTATCAAGGTCTTTAGTGACGCAAACCTGCTTCGTACTTTCGCGCCAAAATCACTCAAGAACATGCAAGCTAAGCAGTTTTCTTCTAGAACCTTCTATTTCTAGAAACTTCTACAGACAACCAGACACGTACACCACTTGTTACATCCAATCACAGATAGGCACGTGTCCACGTGATCGCCAAGACGCGTGGGGACAAAGTGTCTCTTATCGCCAGTCACAAGAGAACCATCGAGGTGAAAAGACGTAGGTAGAGATCTCCAGAAAGGCAAAGTTGTTGGCCTGAAGCACCAGGCAGAGTAGTCTTCGTAGTGTCCTGCTTACCTAGTCAGGATAGTTAGAAGTCCCCTAGGGAAGGGGAAAGTCGTTTAACAGACTAAGAAGAGTCTGAAAGTCGTATAGCAGACTAAGGAGAGTCTGAAAGTCGTATAGCAGACTCAGGAAGGAGAGTCTGAGAGTCGTTTAGCAGACTAAGAAGAGTCTGAAAGTTGTTTCGCAGACTAAGGAAGGTCTGAAAGTTGTTTAGCAGACTAAGGAGAGTCTGAAAGTGTTAACAGACTGAGGAGAGTCTGTGTGTTTGGCAGAGGGCATCAGTTCTCCCGCCAATGGTGGCGGAGCGTATGTACCAAGGAGGGTACTTTGATATCAAGACCGTCGTCTTGAAAGCTTGCCTTTGTCGTAACCGGTGTTAGGAGACCCGGTAAATCGTCGAATCGTTGCTGTCTTGCCCTAGGAGAGAAACCTACGCTCTGTGACTCCAGGCTAGTAGAAGTTCCATCAGCCTGTAAAACTGTGATATCTAAAGATAACCTCACCCGTCAGACGTTGTCCAGGAACTTGTTCAACGAAACTAGAATCCGCATAGATCTACGCCTCCCGCACCTTGGGAAATGAACGTTATCTAGAAGAATTTTACCAGAGACTCGCCAAAGCATTTATCCCAGTGATTTGTTATGAACTATAGCGAAAGGACTTGAATCATACCGTGGATTTGTGTGCCTGTGTCAACGGATCTCAGTGGTGAGTGAGTTAAAACTTATACGGCTTAAATGTCCATCTGAGTGAATGACTGAGTGAGACTGTAAGTAGATCTCGTTGACACTTTTCTTCTGATCTATCTGCTAGTGAATACTCGAACCTAGTTTAGTGGAAGAGTCCATTCTGTTCTCACCTGTCATTTATTGTGGTTTTTGGTATTGAAGACTCTTTATTTAATAATATTGTATTGAGGAGCCTCTTTACTGCGTGGTTTTGAGTTTGTTGAATATCAGTCAGAGAGCGAGGTAGTGAGAGTGGCGGAGTGCGCACGTCATTCCCCCATCCCCCTGTCTTTCCCTCACAAAACAAGCATTATCATCACATAAGGAAATGTTTGTTTCTATGAGGAAGTCTTTCAGAAAACCTTCGAGGAAAACCCATAATTACTAATTTTCAATATACTTCCTCGTAGGCTTAATAATTTTAATTCAAACGCGCCTTTCTATTTCTTCATATACCTTGGGGATCTCAACACTGAGTGTGTATGAACGCAGTGTATTTGCAGCAACATGTAAAGACATTTTTCAGTCAGATCGAAACAAAATGTCCTATGATAATGATATGGATAATGGAAAGATTCACAAGAAACGCGTACTTATTTGTCTTAGTTGGCTGTGAAAATACATGCAAAGGATATTTTGTAGAAACTTTCAAATGAAAACGTGCTCATCTTCGCATCACATACAGACCACGCGATAGATGCAAATGCCGATGAGTAGCCACGCTGTGAAACACACTGTCAAACGGCTACGTAATGGTATACAGAACACAACATAAAATTGTGCGCACCTATCAAAGTCAGACGGAGGTAGGAGAGAAAGATAGTGATAGGCATAAGAAAGAGTGTTTTTAATGTTCACCTGGTGCAGGCCAGATCCCACACCAATTTCCACGAGGAAATGTTATAACTGATTCGTGCTGTATCTTTCAGTGAGACTGCTTTTGTCCCAGTGTGAAACTACATGTCTAGCGACCCACATTTTATCTGAACAAAAGTTGTCTGATTGTACGACTTTGATGCGGTGCATTGGCGAGTAATTTATTGACGTGCAGCCAGACTTTTTTGCATTTTGAGCGGCATCCATAACGATTATCTCACTATAACAACGTTTGTCTCAAATGAAGGATTAAATTATGTGCTCGCAAGCAAAATAATTCTCACTGGATCACCTACATGACACAGCTTTCCTAGCACTGTCATCTTGTGGTTTACATGTTTCTACACAGTGGTTTAAGCTGTGAATATTTTTTATTTTATTGTCTTTTCTTGTTGCTTCACCTGATTTTTTTTCATTCATGTGTGCTAATAAATACGCAATTGTGTGTGTTTCTTTTTTAATACTTCATTTCATATGTACACAAAAAATGAAACCGTCACAATACTTTATTTATATGCTGTGTGCCCCCCCCCCATAGACGGACAAGATACATAATCTTTTATATATATATATATAATGTTATCATAAGTCTTTCTCAAACTGTGTGCGGCCTTCATATTCATGCACGGTGAATCTCACAATTCCTATGAACATCGGCCTGCTAGCCTCGTTACGGGTGAGTACTGATACTCGCTTCAAATTATTGCCGGAAACCGGTCTCGTCAGTTTAAACACAGAAAAGGGAAGCAACTCGTGAAGAAATGATTCTGCTTTCGATTGCAAGAGTTTTTTCCCTTAAACGATTAGCGGATATGTTTTGAAAAATCATAATTCACAGTGACGCTATATGTCTACAGTGGCTTCAACGCCTGCCAATGCCACTGGTGATCTATGTCTAGTGGGTTAGCATTGGGAATTAAACCTTTACTGCCTCAGGTCAATGGTTTCTACACCAAAGGGTGACGACGCTATGAAATAATGTGAATAACTAGAGAAATTTACCGAGGGAAAAGATTCTCATACTTTGACACGTTCGCTCAGTCTCACACAGGCAAAACACTTCTAGCTCAAGAGCCCCCACCCTCGTAAAACACACAACTGTATCGAACCGTTATTCAACATATATTCCATACACTAACTGGCTCGACAACATCAAATATATCTACAGATTATTTACAAAAACTCACCTTGCTCGTGTCTATGGTAAGACACTGCCTGATTACGTCATACCAGGCGGCATCAGACAAAGAAGATAATCAACTCCAGAGGGGAAATCAAACTTCAAAACGGCCTATGATCCCGCTCTATAGACAAATACAGTGAATGACCGACAACAGAGCTCCTACTCTCGTCACTACTAAACAACTACTTCTGCCACAGTACACAGCTCTAAAGCTATTCAACGACCAACAATGAAGCTACGACACTTCCCCGACCAGCACTTCACTCTATACCTCCTCTTGGCATATGCCCGGCCTCTAGCTTAGGACGTCTCCTGTCTCCGGCAGGATAAAACCACCTGTCTTAATTCAACCTGAGTTTTATGGTAAGAGCAGTCCTAACTTAAAAGGCACAGCCAACAAGCACTTACACGTCTGTTCCTTGGCGTGTCGGCTGAATACTTCCAGTGTATTCAGCGTGATTGCTAGCTGCTGCTCTGTCGTCCTGGCTAAGATGGCGAGGGGCAGAGGTCCGTGGGTCTACACGTGTCCGCTTCTTGTGGTCCACCTACATTAACTCTCTCTCCATGTCCTGTCTCTGCGTCCCTAATCTATCCAATGTCCAAAGCTTAAGTATTCTGTGCCCTTCTCGCGCTCCGTTTCCAGGAACCACCTTATTCTATTTCAAACCAGTTCTGGCCAGCCTAGGTTGGGGCGGAGCTATTAGCCTGTCATGGCTAATGACGTAGCGTTCCCTACCAAGGTAACGGGAGGGGGAGGAGCGAACAGTCGAAACTAAGAGTGACAGGTGATAACCTAGGAGTGACATGTGACACTCCCCACTTCCCTCCTTTCTTTTTAACTGTGTACCGTACTAGGGGTTCCTGGCACTGTCAGCATTCTGCGCGTTTTCTGCCAGGTTTCACCAAGAACATTATGTTAGACCGCCATCTGTAGACACTTTAAAAGCTTACATCGACAGTGGCTGTTGATAAAATATTCTGCTCACAACGAGACAACTAAACTACAAAAATGTTATCACTGTTGGCCCAACAAACAAAAGAAGATTTAACTCTTTCAAACTTTCAGGAAGCTTGGAGACTGTTCTCCCAACTTATTGTTTAAACTATGTGACAGTCAAATTAAACCAATGCTCCTTTATGGTTCCGAAATACGGGCCTAAGAAGACACCTTCCCATAGAACAAGTTCGTTTGTTTACATTTAAAAAAAGCTGTTGAAAGTTAGCCCTAAGACTCCCAATGACATGGTGTGTGGTGACACAGGAAGATTGCCCCTGTCAGTACATGCCGCTGTGTCATGTGTGCGATACTGGTTACGTCTGACAAGGCTTGACACAGATAGACTGCCACGCAAGGCGTACAGCATGTTGCTAGAGCTCCACAACAGAGGCAAAGTGTGCTGGGCTTCGGACGTTCACCGAACGCTTTATACATATGGATTTGAATTTGTGTGGGAAAACCAAGGTGCAGATACTGCGAATGGTTTTTTGGGTGAATTTAAACAGCGACTTATCGATTGCCATAAACAAGAATGGCTATCACACATTTCAAACAGTCCGAGGTTTAATGTGTAAGCAGTTTTTAAGTCCTTGCTACTTTTGGAACCCTATTTAAAGTGCATTAAAAACAAGGTGCTAAGAGATATTCTGACGAGATTTCGAATGGGCATTTCTGCTCTTAAAACCCATACAAACAGGTACAAAATAGTTCCAACACAAGAGTTACACTGCCCTCTATGCGCACCTACGCACGCATATACATGCACGCGCGCGCGAGAAGAGACTCTCTCCTTTCTCTCAATGTTCACACAGAAGAAGCCAACAGAAACGAGAAACGAAAGTGATAAGGAAATTTTCTGGCTACATCTTCCCCGTAAGTATAGATTATACTAAACGTACATCCGTGTGATTTGTGAACCATCTGCTGTATACACAAGGGAACTGTGTCACTGAACAGGCCTTACAGCTTGAGAAAAATGAGCGAGCACCCTGCTATCCGCATCAAAGTCAGAGAACTCGGGACTGTGGCCGCTTTTCTCTTCATTCTTGGTTCGTCGTTCAGCGCAGGTAACAGCGTAGCCTTGCCGTGTGGCCAACTCTTTCAAAGCCCATTTTTGTTTCACATTCAGCAACAATTCACCTATAAACCTCTTCACCTTCTTTGGTCAAAAATCCGCGGAAACTATTCATGTCATTTAAAACCCTTTTACAAACCCACCTGTTTCAGAAATGCTTATGCGAATCCATTCAGTCCTTAACTAGCACAGAGCCGTTTGTATACAGGGTTATTTGTATACAATATTTCTTATGCCCGGTGTCTCCATACGGCTATCGGATCGTGCATTACTGTAAAGCGCTTTGAATATTAATATGAGCTATAAATAGGTTTGCATCTTCCACCACCACCACCACCACCACCACCACCACCACCACCACCACCACCACCACCATTATCATCGTCACCGTTATCGTTGGTGTCCTATATACACTTGCTAATTTAAATGTGTTCTAATGCATGTTTTCCTGACGTGATTGTGTTATTCATGTAAATAACTCAATGTGTGAAATATAACAATTTTAATTATTTTCTTTAATGATGATTTGTTACAGGTATCTCCCTCTCACCTTGCGGTACTGACGGTGTCTGGGATATACCGCCGAACGAAAAATCAAATTTCACGTGTACGGCCGAGGGACCTGTACAGTGGAGGCTAAGAACCGAGTCTTCAGACCGAATAGGAGCGTACAGCGAGGGGAAATGGACTTCGGTAAAAACATTTGGCGGCCTTTTCACTCCAGTTGCTGTCGACGCTCGCCAGTCAGTTCTGATCATCAACCCTGTCAACAACACGAAGTTGTATGAAAATATCCAGCTTGTCAACGGCAGTCTGGAGTGTGTTGATAGCAGATATGATAAAAACCTCTTCGCTCGCTGCGGACTCAACTACATATGTAAGAAAAGTGTATTTTCGAGTTTCATTTTCATAATGCATCGAGCAGAGATTTTGTTCGGTCCGACACTTAAATGAGGATCATTATAATTTATGGCCAATAGAAAAATGTGAAAATTATTTCTACAAATGGCTTTCTTCTTCTGTTACCGAGGGAGCACACAATTAAAGAGGTTTTCAAAACTAAACATTTGAAATAGTTTTATTTCAGGCTATGATGACACGTCGTCTTGCTACTTTGATTGGCAGATTCATGCAGAGGACACTTTTTTCTGTTTCATTTGTTTCAGCACCCATGAAGAGTTCATTTACAAATGATATTACAAAAAGAGAACTCTTAAATCTAGTGTGACTTAAATTTCTGTGTTAGCGTCGTTATAGGTTAACATAAAATACTTGCTTGTAGATTATAACAATTGATTTTGTCAGGATTTAGGGAAGCTTCAAGCATTATATCAATGGGGGTTGAGTCAGTCAGGGAAGATCATCCTCTTAAGAGAATAAATCATCTTTCATTAAAGTCAGTTAAATCTGATATATAAAGTACCCATGTTTAGAAAGTTTTAAATAAATTAATGAAACTGTTATGTCCATTGAAAAGAACAATGGATATAAAATGCTTCGGTACTTGATGTGTTCTACCTGTCGGCCGGTCGGTCTTTTTTCTTTCCTTCCTTCCTTCTTTCTTTCTTTCTTCTACTTTATTTGTATTCACTGAATATCACAAAGCTCCATCTTATCAAACAGACCCCCCAGAGGAAGTGTCCTGCAGAGCAGTGAACACGTCGTGGTATGTTAACGTGTCCTGTGACATCGGAAAGGTGTATTCCTCACGAAGAGTTTACAAATGTCAGCTGATCCAACTTACAGATCGAGTAAGTCACAGCAATTAATGATAATAGACTTTCGCGAACTGTATCATGCGTATCTGCACTGAACCCATGTGTTTTTAGACTGGTACAGAATAGACTACTGAACATGTTAATTACTTTTTAATTAGGGCGAATAAAAAAGGCGCTGCCCAAATAAATCCAGAAAATTGAGTCCTGGTGGTAAACGTTTAATCTGCGTTCCTGGCAGTGCAGGTGGCTACAGAAACCGCAGTAGTACGGTGATTACGATGTTAATGTATAAAAGCTGTAGCTGTAACACTTTGATTTTCAAGTGTGAAAGGATGCATCTGTGTCCATGGTTTATGGAACTGTTTGTACATACAGATATATGTACATATATATGTATGTATAGCTTGTGCTATTGGCTGAATGCCTCTGTGTGTTTGTGTGTGTGCGCGCGCGCGCTCAAAAGAGTGTGTCCATCGGTCTGTCTGTCCCCAGAGTAGGACCTATTGCAGAACTCGACTGATTTAAGGTGCAAAAAGTATCTGTTCTCTGCGAATGTTAAAAATAGACTAACCGAGATTATTCAAGCATCTATAGAGTGGAGTGGTGACCAACGGAGGCATACTTTAACAAGTTGTCTGATCTCTCTCACGGGTCTGTCCACGAGCACTACTGAGATTCATTTTTGTCAGCCATTGAAAACATTCTAATCACCATTTAATTGTTAGATACTGAAGGAAAACAGTCAAACGTAGTACATCAGAAGCAGAAGCATTTTAGGCAGTAGAAAGTGACTGTCTCTGGCGCGAAACTCGTTTTTCGGTTGTTTCGATAAAACTCTTTTATTTTCATCTTCCTTTCAGCAAAGAAATTCAACTTTTCTTGAATCTGTCGACATGGTGACGTCACCGACGAGCAAGAAGATCGCAGACAACGAAGTGAAGGTCAAAGGTTCATGTCAGTTCAACACGTCACTCCATCCAGTGGAGAGAAACTACAGATTTTATGTCTCTATCCTTCCTGGGGGACGGATATTTGCTGGCGCGGGCAAGATATTTGCCGTTGGTGAGTATAGGTTGGTCTATAAGTTTTCTCTCACACACACTCTGTCTCTCCCAGCTCCACATCACCCTGCCTGGCAGGATCCCTTTTAATGACTGCAACAGAAGTAAAAGTGCAAAAAGAAAGACAAAAACGAGTTAAGCGGACAGGCTGACAGAACAACTGTTATATGTGCTATGTTAACCATAATCCTTTTGGTCGGGATAGAAAAAAATTGAACTGCTAGTAATTTCAGAAGTGCAGATTGGCAGGAATATACCCATCCAACTGGACACATTGCTGTTATTATTTTGTTTTAGAATAAAGTCTGTCTACTTTTGTGCATACTTTAAGTGCTGTAAAATTATTATGGTTACAAGAGAGGAGAAGTGTAGCACAGAAAGCACCCCATTTTCAGTAATTTATCAGCCTAGCTGTTTCACACTTTACATTTGTAAAAAGGTGGTAAGGTTGTGAGCTTATGACATTTTTAGACACGTCGTAAATTTGGTAAACAATTGGTGTGCACCCTATTTGTCCTTACTCTTTTAATTCACTTTCTATGAGGAATTATTGCCTATGGTAGGGTCTTTAAGCTTGCAAACATTGAAGAGCTTTTCAAGATACTAGGAATAAACCCGTCGTGGTGCAGTGAGGAACACAACATCCCATCTGCTAGGTTTTTCTTTAAGCTGCGTTATAGTGTGGTGGGCAGTATTCGTCTCGCTAGTGTCGCTTTCGATATTTGTCACCAGTTAAATATTTGGTCCATTATTATCGCTGATTGAATAAATTATGTACCCGTCCCTTGTATTTGTTTGTCCGGTTACAGTATTCTGAAGGTAGTTTAGCAGGCCTATCTAACACACGAATTATCGAGTGTTCCCCCATCCCCCCAATCTTCCTACAGCGATAGTTATTTTGCCTTTTACCTTTGCTGTTGTAAGTTCTTTTCGCAATTCATGCACAACATATATTTCATTTTCTCCTTCACTTTAGAGCGCTTAATGTTAAAAGAATTTGACAGGCTTTTTTAAAAGTAAATTGTAGTTGAAAGCCCAATACGTAATAAAGCTTCCTTATCTGCATATTCAGATGTCGCTAGCACACCAGAGCTTTCTATCAACGGTAAAAAAGGGAACCATACAGTAAATGAAGGAGAGCCCATACAACTTGTATGTAAATCTGACGGTCGACCAACACCAAATCTCACCATCAGTAAGAACGACAACACCACAGTTATATGGAAATATAACTCGTCTCCTGCCAACTGCACTTTTATCGCTCGCTGTGAGGACACGGCCACATACACGTGTTCTGAGTCGAACGAGTTTTCCGGTCAGTCAGCTGTGACATCGTCTCCCAGCCTCAATCTTGATGTCGCTTGTAAGTACGACAGCGAGGCTAATGGTCTTCAAAGGTTTGTAACTTCAATAAAACAATAACACAAACTTTTCCTGTTCATGCTATCCAATTTTATTTCATTATGTCAACCGACTAAACCTTCCATCCAAATCTGTCATCTTACAAGATTGATTCTTGCTCGTCGTAGTTACACATTTACCAAATGCACGCTATCATTTTCAGTGTGTCCAGCTGGCCAATGGGTTTGTGTCAATAGGATGAGTTGCGCACGCTATTCGAAATCATAAATGTCAGCCGCCATCTTGCTAGAGGAAAAGACAGAGATTGAATGGCGACAACAAGTAACCAAAAAAAAAAAAAAACCAGAATGAAGTTCCCATAACTTACCCTTGAACATGCAGGTAGGAACTGCAACCATACCTCTTGCTCCTTGTGCCCGTAACTTAGGGCTTATAGTTACTGATGACATGTCCCTAGACAATCAGGTGTCTAATACCTGTAGGGCTGCCTACTTCCAACTTCATCCGGTTAGTCTGATCAGAAACATCTCTCTGTAAAAACCGCCAATGTGCTTGTATGTAGCTTAGTCTTGTCCAGACTAGATAACTGCAACACCTTGCTTGGTGGCTGCTCACACTATCTCATCCAAAAACCGCATAAGGTTCAAAACTCCGCTGCCAGACTTGTTCTCAAAGCTCGTAAACATGACCACGTCACTCCTCTTCTAAAGACTCTTCACTGGCTCCCCATTCAGGTACGCATCGACTATAAAGTTTCAACCCTGTGCTACAACTTTCTCTCTGGCTCTTCTCAGCGTATTTCTGCTGCAACGCTATGGAACTCACTTCCCTACCATCTGAGACATAATAACACAGTCCAATCTTTCAAACGCACCTTCAAATCACACCTGTATATACAATATCTCAGCTAGCTGCTCCACTCGTCTGCTCATGACTGGTTAATTACTGTATTGCGTTATTATTATTATTATTATTATTATTATTATTATTATTATTATTATTATTATTATTATTATTATCGGAGGAAATGCGAAGTTCGTGGGCAATATTTCGAAGCTCTTGTGGCAGTCTGACGTAGAGAAAGTTCAAACGCAATTTTCTCCATATCAAAAGGGGGCGTCGAAGGTCAAATGCAAATCTTCCACAAGCGCCTTTTCATGTTCCAGGATTGTCGTCCCGTTCAGTGGAACATAACAATAACAATGCGAAACATAGCGGTAATTGATATTAAAGTCAAAATCGTCTCAACATCAAAAAAAAAAAAAAAAAAGAAAAAAGAAAGGAACACAGAACATAACTTCCACCGATTTTCTATACATTGAATTATAACATTCAATTTACCTCCTGGGAGGGCTGGACTTTAATAAATTCGCTTCTTTTTTACTTGATCTGTTGGGAAAGTTGTCAGACATTTTACTCGCACGACTGAAATATTTACTTCCCTTGCGCGATCGGGTAACTTTTAATTTAAAGCTCTCCGTAATTCATTATGATAATCGTAGTTTACGACCAAGAAATTACAGAGATTTATTTGGCTGTCAGGTAAACCTCGAACTTCAAGTGATGTCACACATCTTAGGAACGTCACGTTTGGAAACAAAAGCAAGGAACTAAACTTCAAAATCATCGCATTTCCAGCACCTTCTGGTTACACCGTGTGGGCCGAGAGACCAGCAGTGAACAGTGAACACTCTTACGAAAAAGTCCAGACTTCAGAAATGAATGTCAGTTGTACAACCGACACAATAAAGCGATACCTGTTCACGTGTACTCTAACTGTCTTCAGCATTCCCTCCCCGTCGACTGGGTGGTACAAGGTACAGATCCTCAATCAGCACGGTGGTGAAAACTTCACTTTTGTTATCAGCTACGGTGAGCGAATCGCAAATAAATAATGTGTGTGAGTTGAAGTAATTTGTTGTGCGATAAAAGTAGCGCTGTGCTATATTTATTCTTATATTTTGTTCCCCACCAGGTCCCCACTGGCATCAAAGCTAGTGATCCGAAGCGGATGTGCATATGAGTACATGTCGCTGCTTGTTTGTTTGGAGGGAGGGAGAAGAAAGAATGAGAAGTTGGAAAGCTAGGCTGCTCCTTAACTTTCGGTTTATCTTGTCTAATACTCATTGCTCTCCTAAACAATTCTCTTCAACTCGTTAGGACCCAGAACACGAATGTAAACTTCAGTTCTAATTTCACCTAGGTGAGGAAGACGATGAAGAGGAAATGCAAGAAAGCTATCTCGTCCTTCCCGGAGGTGTCGCTGCTGTCGTTCTTCTCTTCATTGCTGCACTGATCGTTGGAAACAGGAACCGAAAGAATGGTATAGGATATTTATCTGTCCTGTTTCATTCTGTCGTTGGAGGATACAAACAGCACCGCCACAGATCTGTTCCAAATTTGCGACTTGAAAGAGCCGCAGGCAGTCTTACAATGATATTTCGAGATAACGTGTTATATGGGTAACACTAATTTGTTTTGTGTTTGATTTTCTTGTTTGCGATTGTCTTCACACCTACACAGGGCCCATGCTAACCTATTCTGCACCCGTTATAGCCTGGACAGAATTTTTGACTGCAGCACAGGTTACTAGAAACGGATGATTAAGCAAAGATTACTTTCAAATCTTTCATAGCATCGTGGGTAAACTTGCTACTTTTTCACACGTGTCGCGAGCCTACGGTAACGCTGTTAAAAAGAACTTAGCCCAGTCCCCCATGAACCTTCGCATCTCCTATTCAAAAGCAAAGCTGCCCATAAAATACACAGGGTGAATGGGTCTTACGACCACTCTTATTGCCCGAAGGGGAGCTAAGAACGTTCATGCAAGTCGGCCCTGAAGTCGCGCGTTTTTTATTCAGAGGATGAGTGTTGTGTGATTTCTGATGAGAGTACCGGGGAGATGGATGATGGTGAGAAATTTTCCAGAATCGACCATCGGTTGACCGGGGCGCGCAAAGGTAGGTTTGTTGACGTCTTATTGATATGACACAAGACCCTGAATGGAGAAAGTTTTACTGCCCATTTCTTTTACCTGTGTGATTTTTCAAAATTCAGAATTGCGTTTTGGCTTTAACCCAATGGTAACGCAGTAAAAGACAGAGTGCACTGCCATTGGGAGGCATTGGAAACCGCAGTATACGCACACCTGCACTGTGAATTATGATTTTTCAAAACATATCCGCTAATCCTTTAAGGGAAAGAACTCTTGCAATCGAAAGCTGAATCATTTCTTCACGAGTTGCTTCCCTTTCCTGTGTTTAAACTGCCGAGACCACTTTCTGGTAATTATTCGAATGGAGTATCAGTACATGTGCTCTTTCACTTGAGAAATGCTAGATTTAAGTTAATTAATTAAATTAATTATGCTGCTGCCTATGTACCTGAGAATCCCACTCTATGGAAAGGCCGATCAATTCAAAATATATTCATTTTTTCAGGTAATGGAAGATAACTCCTGGCGCAGTTACAACAGCGAATGCTACAAGAATAGCCACGACCTGGCTCCGGGCTCGGGAACCCATCCGGTCCTGCTGCGCATGCGTCGCCATGCGACCGATGACAGCCAATGGGAAAAAAAGATGACGTTCTTATCTACATGCTACCCGTCTTTGACGTCAGCAATGATGAAAGGCGTTCTCAATCGCCCAGGGGCGAGAAGACAGAGCACTGCCCCCTTCTCATGACTGAAAATAAGTCTCTTGCCCTTTATAAAAACTAAATATTTTGACTTCCTGGAGATTGTGTGTGCAGCAGTTAGCATTAGTTTGTAATTCGTTATCATGTGCGCTTCCTTCAATGGGAATTATTAAATCTACAATTTCAAACCAAGAAAAAAAGGAAAGGATTATACATTATCCTGAACCCCAGCTACCTACAATTCCTAAAGTTTGTTGCTGCAAATTACAACCAGCTAAGAAGTCCCTGAACATTGCGAAGAAAGTGATCATTTATTTTCAAATCAGCCTGAACTGTTGTTATTATTTTATTTATTTTATTATAGTTTTCATTCTCTGTCTTCCACTTGGCGTCAATGAAATCTGTTTCCTAGTTGTCAAAGTGTAGCATTAATTGTTTTGACATCAAATCAATACCTTTCTCATCTGCCCACCAGTGCGTCATATCACGTCATGTATGTGCTGCAGGCTGTAGTCAGCTTCACACCACTGCCTCCATTGAGTTATTCAAAAGTGTTTCTTCCATGGAAATCTTTCTTTTGAACCCTTTGATTTTAGACTGGGGCACACAGACACCGTTCTTTACTATACAGATATACTGGAACTTATAAAATTCTCAACCTGTCAATACACGAGTTTCAAGCCATTGAGTCCCTCCGGCATCGCACTGACATC
>SMGT01002715.1:357-35397 GCA_004794575.1 Lanistes nyassanus
GTGGGAAATATTTAAAATGATTTATGACTTTGGACATGTCTGGAAATCATTTCGTTTTGAAAAGTAGTTAAGGAAGTACTTCCTTAGAGAAGGATATTTGCAATCAGGCATTCTTGGTTTAATATCAGCAGTGTTGTTGTTCGTATGTGTTGTTGTTCGTAAGTGTACATCGGCATAGCGTCTGCAGACCAAAAGGTCATGTGCAGCAGTTTCACGAGGGAAACGTCATTCGCATGATGGGTCGTCAGTCAAGTTTCGTCGACGTAAATCACTTGTGAGGTTTAATATATTTCGACGTAGACGGCAATGAATGATTTGTTCTGTTCTATCACCCATGTAATAGTGTGGTGGAGTGTGGGCGTCCTCTCTGCACGAGTAGCGTTTGAATGCTGTAACCGAAGTCATTTTGTGTACGTTTCCTGGGAGAGAATTCCAGAGTGAAGTCGAAGACGCAAAGAAAGATGTTCGAAATAGTTCGGTTCTGTGAGGCAGAATATGTCGCTCGAGGCCTTCGTCTGTGGCAAAGGTGAAGACCTAAAGTAAAGGAAGCAGGAGGCAATAAGTCGGTTAGGTTTTACTCTGTTCCTCTCACTTCGTTACTTCAGACTGAAAATATCTTATCATCGTGGTCGATTCCACATTCAAGCCTTGTGATGTTCGCAATGCTTCCAAATGAAGATTCTATAAGGTGTTTGCTTGATTTGGGTTAAAGTTATCGTACACTATACTAGCATAATCCAATATAGGAAGTACATTACTTTTATCGTTTCTTCTTGCATACGCATGCACATAAGCGCACAAGGAATGACACGTAAACGCGTAAACGAGTAAACAAACACATGATAGCACACAAGCAGCCATGTGGTGTTCTAAAATGAAGGGATAAGAGAATGAGATTTTTGCAAAACTCTTTATTGTTTTACTGTCCAGACAACTGTACTGATGTTTTCAGATCACTCATCCTGGCAACTGACTTCTCATCATAGTCATCGCTAGCAGTCATATCACGTGACTACTCCTGAGAGGGTATCGCCTGCACGACACGCACCGGTCCTGTTTAACGGTCACCTCCTGGGCCGCCTGGTCCATGGGGCTCACCAGTTGGGGGCGGACCAGAAGGAGGACCCTCGATTTGCCTGCACAAATATCGCCCATCGCAAACTGCTGTAAACATCTTATAGACGTGTGGATGGCTGTGTGCGTCGTGTAGTTAAATCTAGTTGATAGTTTATCCTTTAAGTGGAGGGAACAACAAAAGCCATGCCATTACTAGCGTAGGTGATAAAAGGTATTGAAACACAGGCATATACAAGCATGCACTAATGCAAATAGTGTCAAACGTACACTCTGCATTCAAAGCCACAGTCACGGTCGGTGATTGTCTCCTCTTGAGGAACATCCAGGGCGAAGACAGCGTCGCACTTGGCGGTGCAGGCGGCCACCGTTATGGATGGGTTGGCTTGAATGATGGCATGGACCTCCTCAGCCACCAGGCGCTCTATACAGACAAGCAGGACTCTGGGTCAGTCAACTTGCTCCACCGACTCACACTGATCGACAGCATGTACTGATATTACAGGATCATTATAATCTGTAACATTGTAGACCTTTAGAAACTAGAGAAAAGAAGACACACACACACACAAACAAACGAACACGTGGGCTCGCGTCAAGCACCAGTACGAGCAGTTACATATTCGCTGACAGCAAGCATTATATTCTACTTCCAAGACAGCTTTCTAAACAAAAGTAGGACTGAGTTACGGAAAAATAACTGTGCGGTTGCAGCCATGTTACCCTTTGTCAAGCCGGATAAATCTTTGTGGGCAGGAGTTACTTATCTTGCAAATAAATTAGTCTGTGTAAGAAAGGCAACTCCTGCGATATTTATTCCGAAGGACAAAGGGGAAGATAGTGGGTAACTGCATAGTTATTTCCTTTTCGTCTGACCCTTTCCAAAAAAAAAACAAAATCAGAGTGTGTTGAAAGCTTTTCATCTTAGTAAGTACTATATATACTCTTTGGTTCCACGCAGACTTATGCACATCCACACGTGCACACACTCATTCACGCGGAGAGAGAGAGAGGGAAGGAGATGTAACATTATGGCGTTCCCGAATGGTCACGACACCAAATGTATAACAATATGTCGAAGAGAGGTGTCACGGGGCCAAATGTATAACAATATGACTAGGTTATTGTTCTGGCCGGGCACACGGCATCAAATGTATAACAATATGACGACGTCAAGGCACCACCACTGTAGCGTTGTGTAGAGCGAGTCCTCGGGACGGGTCATCCGCACCAGTCTAAATGTAATATTATGTCCTCCTGAATGGTCACGACACCACGAATGTAGCGTCATACAGACGTCACGGCATCAGAAAGCAAATGTACCATTGTCAGGATACCAGCAAACACGAGACGACACGTTCGTCTCAGTCACCCGTACGTCCGTGGCCGAGAGAACACCAGCACTTCGTCGCAGTTCAATTCTTTTATTTCAAATCCTCTACATCCATCCCCGGTCCCGGTACAAAAAGCCAAGACGAACCACCAAGCTTTACAAACTCAGTTGATATCCATAGTTCTCAGACTGTCCTGCTTCATCAGTCTGTCTACTCCCTCTATTAATTCCCACTAGGGTTTATATACCTATGTATTCACTGTTAACTTCCCACGCCCTGTATGTGCAGATGTGCGTGTGATTGGCATGTGGACAGTGCATGTGGGGGAACTACAGCTTCTATGTTTATAGTTAACTGAGTGCATTGCAGGTCAATTCCCAGCCCTGTCAAATATCCCATATCCTCTCCTAAACTGTACTCTATACTCCTCCCTAACCTACTACCTACGGCTGTTACGCATATTGTTACAGAGAGAACGTACCAACTCCGCCACCGGGGGGACCCTCATGCCCACCATGTTGCTGAGCGAAGGCGAGAGTACAGACGATGGCAAAGACGATAAGGCACCTCATGGTCTAGTGAAACATAACACAGCACAATAATAAGATTTTCAATACATTTCAATACACGACTCCAGAATCCCGTTGTCAAAGCTTAGCAAACGATCGCTTAGCCCACACGTTTACGAAGGACAGGAAAATGACCAATAAATTGTATACAACAATAAGAGTTTCTTTCAAACTTAATTCGAATCAAGATCTTCATTCTAATCAAGGTTTTGTTTCATAAGGAGATTTGCTTACCTTCTCCTACAGATGTTCTGAGAATAGTGAAAGTCCCCTTGGAGACAGTATTTATACAAAATCTTTGACGACAATAACTTAGAACTTAGGTCTCTTTTAAAGCGCATATCTTGGGTGGACCTCTTTTTCTGATTGGATGGTTTGGGGGTGGTTTTTTTTGGGGTTGCTTAACGTCCAGCCGCAAACATGTTACCTATCAAGACGGTGTTGGTTGAGACAAGTTAACGTGCTTGCCCACTGAGACCGCTGTCCAAATACGTTATAGTGATACCGGGCGCACTGTCATTCCCAAAAGAGTGCCGGGTAGCCAGTTTGCAATTCCCACCGAGCAGATGCACGCATGCGCCGTGTAGCATGTGTGCTGAGCATGCGCGTGCCGGTTGCTAACTACAACAGATGATTATAGGTCAAACCATGACCTGTACAAAGCGTCACCTCTTATGGAATGAAGAGATCGATTCGTGGTGATCGGTAGCTAAGAGGTAAAGATGTGGCATTTCAATTGAAAGTCGCAGGTTCGATACCCATATTAGTTTACGTTTTCTTTTAGGGGGATTGGGGTTAGGGCTAGGGTTAGGGTTTGATATTAGGTTGAACTTCTGTTTTTATGTATAATTTCAAGCATAATCGGGGTGAGAGGTGGTCTGCGCATGCTTGCCCCAAGTCGGGCAGGTTACTGGAGGAGAACCATAGAGGAGAAAGTGATCTGCAAACCCCGGAGTTCCACAGTATCGACAGGGCTCGTTTGATAAAAACCTGGGGTAGAGACCATCCTTTACATTTTTTAGTGTCATATGGAAGTATAGAACTTGCACTTTTCCCTTGGCGTCATATTTACAGGGCGATATAGTCTGGATTATTTAAATCACGTTTGTCGCTTAAAATCAGTCAGGGAAGTTGTTACTTTTGATTTCTTGGGTAATTCGTTCCAAAAGATCGCTTGTGATGGAAGGAAGGATTTTTGTATGTTTCAGTAATGTGGATTATTTGTCGATGATGTGGGGGTTAAAGGTTACCAGGGGTGGTGAGAGATCTCTTAGGTAACTGGGGCAGAATTGATACTGTGGAGTGTCTGAAGATTGTGTTGTGTACTTCAGTCCGCTAGAGGTACTAGGCGTGATTTATGTATAATTTATTGACTGAAATTTCTTACTGTGCTTAGAATGGTTCTGATGACCATGACTAAACGAGAACTATTCCCGAAGGGGTGTGGGGCAGCTCACTGTCAGGGCTTGTGGGGCAGCTCACCGTCAGGGGTGTGGGGCAGCTCACCGTCCGGGGTGCTTCACTGACTGGTAGCGTATGTGTAAAATGATCTAACAAACGGCAAGACGCATATGCACGTATACATCAGCGCTCTCCCCACACACCCCTCCACCCAGACGCGCGCACACACACCGACACACAAAAGAGCAAATACATGAACACACGCATACACGAAGGCATGCGCATGCACAGGCTCTGTAACATTACCATACCCAGCAAATGTGCCATTTAGATGTCACGGCAACACGAAGACAGATGTAACATAGTGCCCGCAAAGGAAACAGCGGTTTGGCACCACGAAGACAGATGTAATGTTACGGTTTCCCAAGTAGGGATCACGGTGCCACAAAGACAGATGTAACATTGTCGCGGCACCACAAAGAGAAATCTACGATTACGTTACCACAAGATAGTTACAAGGTAACAATGTCACGTCAGCACGCACTCGTCTATAACTTCAAGGCCGGCGCGTGTTTGGTCTCAATAAGATTTTATTATTCAGCACGGCGTTCCATGGCGTGACGGTTCACAACAATTTAAACAACTCCGTCTCACACTTCTCCACCTACACGCGACTATCCGTTTCTGTATCTATCTCCTACCTCCATCTGTCTATATCCCCTTCCTCTCTTCTATCTATCCATCTCCATATCCATCTCCTACCTCCATCTGTCTATATACCCTTTCTCTCTTCTATCTATCCTTCATATCCATCTCCTACTCCATCTGATGGTCTATATCCCCTTCCTCTCTTCTATCTATCCATCTCCATATCCATCTCCTTCCTCCATCTGATGGTCTGTGTACTCCCCCTCCCACTGGTCCTGCCAGGGCTTATATATCTTACTTAGATGTAAATGTTTAGATTCCCATGGTCTGCACGTGTGGCTGTGATTGGCAGCTGTGTTCAGAGTGACTTCCGTGGACAGCGAATGTTTGGGATTATGTTGTCTCCGCACCTGGGTGACCAAGTGCTGGACATCTCACAATAGTGTTTCTGACATCTCACAATAGTGTTTCTGACATCTCACAATAGTGTTTCTGACATCTCACAATAGTGTTTCTGACACTGCATGTATATCCGCTGTGCAATCTGTTGAGTGAATTGGAGGTCAATTCCCAGACCTGTCCTACGTGGAAACGTTCTATACTAATCTATCCCCATACACAAAATACATAGTACCTACTGCCTAACACGCATATTGTTACAGGCTCACGCGTATGCACAGGTATTATGCAATTGATAGTAGCTGATGTACCGCTAGAAATTGAGGAACTGTGCTCAAAGGTAGCAATCTGAAAAGCAATGAATTTTCAATACGTGATGTTCAAAGAACTGTAATCTTTGTGATAAACGCCCCTAAAGACCTAACTAGGACAGACTCACTGCGCCAACACCCTCGATGACTGACGTCACTAAACCTCCATTTCCATAACCGCCCTTCAACCCCACAACAAATAGGGATACCGAGGTGAATATGGAGAACGTTGACTTAAACATGCAACGCGTTCACAACCCTAGTGTAACCGCAGAAAGAAAAGTGTATCTATTCTCGCTAATGTTCAAAACCTCATGGGATCCTTGGTAGCCCCTTACATTCTGTCTTCTGCTAAGCTAGATAAAAGCAATGCTTTGAACAGTGTGACACGCGGGACAGGTTCCAGCATATTGCCGACATCCCTACTAAATAAGTGACACACTCTAGATGTTTTTTGAGGGGGAAAATCCATACATCGTTTTAGAGGACTTGATGGAAGAAAATCTTCTGCTAAAATATTTAGGGGAAAAAAACCTCCCTTCTCGAAGATTTGATACTTGTAGTAGATTTGAGGGACGCTTCATAGCTGCCCCATGCCACATTTTACGTTATACGTTTGTTGTTGATGGGTTTTGTTGGGGTTTTTTGTTGTTGTTTTTTTACCTTTTGTACATTAAAGTCTAGGCGGTGTTTTCCTGGGAGATATCTTACTGCCTTTGTATTTTCCCCAAAAAGCGGACTGCGAATTGTTTTCATAAATAGCTTACAAGATAAGCTGGAAGTAAAGAGGAGTGGGTCGCTTGAGTGTTCGTGTCAGTTCTTCAAGTCAGGAGAAAAGTTGTTACATTCACTGTATGTTTTAGTGTTTTACAGGGACCTTTACAGGCAGACGGATGGAGGGATGGACGGAGGGACGGACGGACAGACGGACGGAGGGAAGGACGGAGGGACGGACGGATATAAAAAAAACATATGCGATCCGTTACCAGGTTGCACTGGTCTTCAAATCAGCTCTTACGTTAAAAACTGACAAAAAATGTCTACGCAAAATAGCAACAAAATTTTTTGTAATCGAACAGAGCAGGAGGTGTTCATACGATTATTTTTATGTTCTGAAAATGGTTTATTTCCAAGCTCAGACGATGTATTTCAGAACAATAGATTAAAGGATCAAGCAGCAAGCTAGCTTTTATTAGCTCAGGCATTAACGTGATTTTCACAAGAAAAACGACTGTCATGGGCATCATGAGAAATAATTAAAATAATAGTATACGAGTCACGAACAACGTGGAAAATATTTAAAATGATATATGAATACCAAATATATGATATATGAATACCTAATATATGATATAGGAATACCAAATATGGTATATGAATGCCAAATATATGATATACGAATACCAAATATATGATATATGCCAAATATATGATATATGAATGCCAAATATATGATATACGAATGCCAAATATGATATATAAATACCAAATATATGATATATGAATACCTAATATATGATATAGGAATACGAAATATATGATATATGAATGCCAAATATGTGATATACGAATACCAAATATATGATATATGCCAAATATATGATATATGAATGCCAAATATATGATATACGAATGCCAAATATATGATATATGAATACCAATTACGTAATTCCACATCGTAGCAGGAGCATTCAGACACACAGTCCACAATCAGCTCATCGTTCCCAATGGAAGCGCCCAGAAGGTTTTACGTAGCTTCAGACCTGTTTGAAGATCTGTTTGTTTTCAAAAGTAGATAAGCAAGTACTTGCAAAGAGAAAGATATCTACTGTCAGGCATGCTTTGTTTAACGTCAACAGTGTCGTTGTTCGTACATCGGCATAGCGCCAGCAAAGAACCTTCCCTAGAGATCGCACCAAGAGAGAGGAGTTCATATGATTTGTAAGGTTTTTTTTTTTAAATCTGGTTTATTTTCCTGTTCAGACAATGTATTTCAAAACATCAGATTTCAGGACTAAGGAAGAAAGTAGCTCAGCCCTGTGTGACGACAATGTCATGACATGCACAACAAAAACGATTGTCATGGACGACAAGAGAAACATTTAAAATAATAAGAGTCATGGAAAAAATGAGAAATATTACAAATAAAATATGAGTCGTGGAAAAGGTGGGAAATATTTAGGACATGTCTGGAAATCTATTCGTTTTGAAAAGTAGTTAAGGAAGTACTTCCAAAGAGAAGGATATTTGCAATCAGGCATTCTTGGTTTAATATCAGCAGTGTTGTTGTTCGTACGTGTTGTTGTTCGTACGTGTACATCGGCATAGCGCCTGCAGACCAAAAGGTCATGTGCAGCAGCTTCACGAGGGAAACGGCATTCACATGATGGGTCGTCAGTCAAGTGTCGTCGACGTAAATCACTTGTGAGGTTTAATATGTTTCGACGTAGACGGCAATGAATGATTTTCTATCACCCATGTACTAGTGTAGCGTCTGAATGCTGTAACCGAAGTCATTTTTGTTCGTTTTCTGGGAGAGAATTCCAGAGTGAAGTCGAAGACGGAAAGAACAATGTTCGAAAAAGTTTGGTTCTGTATTTTGGAATGTGTCTCTCGAGGGGTCTTCGTCTGTTCCAAAGGTTAATATCTAGACTAAAGAAGGCAATAAGTCGACCAGATAATAATTCAGGATTTTGGCCATTGACAGTTTTGTAGAACATCATTAGTCTGTCTTTAACACCGTTGTTTTAAAAACCAGGATGCAGCTTATAGTGTGCCATGCATGGTGAGTTCCAGGTACGAGCCCTGTGACAGTTCACAAGGCTTCCAAGTGACGTTTCTCTAAGGTGTCTGCCTGTTTGGGGTGCAAATGTCCAACAATATATCAGAATAATCGAATATAGGAAGTAGATAATTTTATCATCTCTGTTCACCTACACGGATAAGCACGAATTCAAAGAATCACACGTAAACAAGCACATGAATGCACACACAATCAGCCATGTCGGTCATGAAATGAACGGATATGCGAATGAGATCTTTGGAAAACTCTTTATTGTTTTACTGTCCAGTCAACTGTACCGATGTTTTCAGGTCACTCGTTCCGGCAACTGACTTCTCATCATAGACGTCACCGGCAGTCCTATCACGTGACTACTCCTGAGAGGGTATCGCCTGCACGATACGCACCGGTCCTGTTTAACGGTCACCTTATGGGCCGCCTGGTCCATTGGGCTCACCACTTGGGGGAGGACCAGAAGGATGTCCCTCGATTTGCCTGCACGAATATCGCCCATCGCAAACTGCTGTAAACATCTTATAGACGTGTAGATGACTGTGTGTGTCCTGTAGCTAAATCTAGTTGGTAGTTTATCGAAAGATAACTCCAACAAAGCTACTGGCAGCGCTCAAACATGACCGTATGCAGACGCATGTGCCCAAGATACGGCTATGTTTGAGCGCTGCCAGTATCTTTGTTGGAGTTATCTTTCGAAAATTTAAGCGCTCGGTCCTCATTTGTTCTTTATTAATGGTAGTTAATCGTTTTAAGTGGAGGGAACAACGAAAGCTATGCCATTATTCTTATGCATTACATTCATGGCGTAGGTGATAAATGGTATGTTTATTAACTGAAAACCATTTGATTATGCTTTTTTCCTTCTTGCTAATTCAAGGAGACAGCTATTTGCGCTATTGATTAAATCGACTTAGAAATTTCTCATAATATACATCGTGAAATTCGTTCGTTCGTTCAATGGCTTGTCTGTCTGTTCGTTCGTTCGTTCGCTCGCTCGTTTGTTCGTTCGTTGGTTCGTTTGTTGGTTCGTTCGCTGGTTCATTTTTTATTCTATTCTTCGTTCATGCATCTATTCATTCACTTGTTCGTTCAATCGTTCATTGCATTCATTGCAGCCTTTTAGAGTAGTTTTCACTTGGCGCCTACAATACTGCTGTTAGTGCCAGACTTACACTCTGCATTCATGAGCGCAGTCACGGTCGGTGAGAGTCTCCTCTTGAGGAACATCCAGGGCGAAGACAGCGTCACACTTGGCGGTGCAGTCGGCGACGGTGATGGTTGGGGTGGCTTGAATGATGGCATGGACCTCATCGGCCACCAGGCGCCCTGTTCAGACAAGTAGGACTCTGGCTCAATCAGCCGACACAGATCGACACAGATAGCATTTACTTCTACCTCTTAAAAACGAGGGGAAAGAAGACATCCGTACTCACTGAGTTACACCACGGATTATATTACTGTCAAGACAGACAGCTTCCTAAACGAAATTCAGACTGAGAAGAAAAGGCTGTGCAGTCTCGGCCATGCTAACCTTTGTCATGTCGGATAACTCTTTAAGCGCAGGAGTTACCTTTCTTAAAAACATTTTTATAGCTAGAGAGTGAGAAAGAACATAAAATGATATATATGTATAAGAAAGAGAGAGAACAAAAGCTAAATAAATACCTGAGGAGAGTCAGACATAAGAGAGTAACAGCTGAATCATAATATCCACACAGGGAGAACGTACCAACTGCGCCACCGGGACCCTCATGTCCACCATGCTGCTGAGCGAAGGCGAGAGTACAGACGATGGCAAAGACGATAAGGCACCTCATGGTGATGATCGCTAGTCTAGTTTAACATGACACAATACAATAATATACTTCTTACTGTCATCACGCTTACAGTGATTATTACAGGAATCAAAACAGCCTCGTGAGACAGACAAAACGCATCAAACGTCTTTCTATCACAACGAAAGAGCGTGCTGTTAAGAAAGATCTTTTATGTAACAGTACTATGGTAACAGCTACTACTAATCAATGTAAAGATCATAGTATGGGTTTTTTCTTTGGGGGGAGGGGGGCGCCTGGAAAGGAAAAACAAAAGGGTACCACAGGCAATTATCAGAATGCAAATACAACTTTGAAACTTCTATTTTATTTAAATCACATGTCATATAAGATTCGACTTTACTCAGATCAGATTTGTTCAGAAAAAGATTTGACAGCAGACTCCGGGGTCAAAGTGTAGCAACGATCTCTTCGCCACAACGTGGCAGACGACGGACAGCAAACGGACCGGTAAATTGAATTACAGTAGCGAGATTTTCTCTCAAAATTGGATTTGTTTGAAACAAAATTTTCATTCTTTTTCTAATCAAGGTTTTCCATCATAAGATTTGCTTACCTTCTCCTACTGATGTGAGAATGATGAAAACTCGCGTGAAGGCGGCTTTTATACAAAAACTTTGAGGACTAGTTAAGAACTAAGGTCTCTTTTAAAGCGCATATCTTGGGTGGATCTGTTTTTGTGATTGGTCGGGTTTTTTTCTTAACGTCCTGACGACAACAAAGGGAATTTGAGGAGGGTATTGGTTGAGAGAAGTTAACGTGCTGCCACACGTGGGCTGACATCATGCTGACATCAGGCCAATCAGTTCTTGCACCGTTCCCTATAATTCCCTGAGCAGTGCCGGGCAAGCACAACCAAACTCCCTTGCACATGAATTTGTGTAGTCGTTATCAGCTTTTATGCCGCTACATATTGTGTGCCTGTATCCAGATTCTGCAACTTTTTAGCGATGCTGTGGAACACAGCACTTGTTTATCTTCCCTTCTACATCCCCCACCCTACCCCCGTTCACACACAATCAAATTACAGAAAACAACGCGTAGAAGCTAGTTACACTTTGAACAAAGACAGCAATTTTAAAAATCGCGCACATGCACAAGTGCATAAGAAACGGTGGCTGACTACCAACAGATGTTTGGCATCCTTCTCTAAAAGCGGTGTCTTTGTATCGAAACCTCTTATGCCCATGTATGAAGCAAATAGATCCCATCACACTTTATAACCGAACATGATCGTGTTAGATATTTTTTCATCCTATTCTCAGGTGTTTCATCATCAAGGGTGTTGTTGCACTGGGTTTCTGGTTTCTAGTACTTGCCTAGGAACGTTTATCAAAAAGATTGCAGTTTTTTGAGCGTCACATATTGAAAATCCATTACTAACCAGCTAAGAATGAATGCTGTTACATTTCACTTTTGTGTTGAATTTCCAAATTTCTACCGTTTTAAAGTCAGAGCAGCTAGTATGGACTACATACGTACCTATGTGTGCGTGTGTGCTTGTGCATGTGTGTGCCTGCTTGCATGCATGTGCGCTTCTGTGTCTACAATTTGGAGTACCCTACCTCAAACCTTACTATTTACGTTTTGTTAACTGCATTGCAGATTTAGATGTTCTGTCGTGCTCCCTTCTTGCCGAGGAATTGTGAAATCTGATTTACAATTTATGTTTCGCTGTCCGAATTATGATAAGTTTATCCCCCACAAATGAATTCAGTTTCCATCAGCATTTCGCTTAGGTATGGTACAGGCTGATGGCAGCACACGTAACGAGAAATGTATCCAACTTTATCTTCGAGACCTTCATGGTGCGAACGTCCAGTGTATGAGGTATCGTAGATTTTTTTTAGTTGCTTGTTGCAAGAACGTATTCGTTTATGTACGTGTACGTGTATCTGAAGGGTGCCAAGCAAGGCGGTTGTTTCATTTCTCCTGTGAAATCGTCCATGGGCCTTATCAGTTAAGTGTGAATATCTGAATCTCTCTTTTTTCTATTTCTCTCTCCTCCCCCTAAAAAAAAAGCCAACCACACCGAACAAAAAGAAAACAACACGACACAGCACAGCGCAAAGCAACGCAGAAAAACACAAGACGTGACAACACAGCACAACACAACACAATACAACACAACACAGCACAACACAACACAATACAACACAACACAATACAACACAACACAACACAACACAACCTGCAAACATACTTTCAGTTATGAAATTAATAAAGAATCGTTGTTGTTGTTGATGATGGTGATGATGATGATGATGATGATGACGACGACGACGACGGAGAAAGCATCACATGTCATGAAAGATTGTCTTTTACAGACAGGATTGTACAATAGTGCAGACCCCCAAAGAGACGAGAAGACACCTCATGCTGACAATCAGACCAGACTGAAAAGCAAGAAACAAAAGCGCGTGTTCTAACGTTCAATAACTGCCCGTCTGTATCAACGAAAACGTGACACTTTTTTTAGGGATTATTTCAAGGTTTATTCCAGAAAGAAATTTAAGTATTTGTTGGAGGTTTCGAGTAACGCAAAATTAATTTTTAAAAACTTTTTGGCTGCCCTGCCCCAGCAAAGCAAGGTTATCGGCCAGCACACATTCTGACCGAACGAAACTCGCCATCTGCTGCGACTATTGCGCCCAGGGGGTCGACAGTAAAAGCCAGACCCAGATTCTGTCTCTTATCTGTAACCTGCAAGACTTGACTTTGTCCTGTGCACTTTCGCAATCTTTCTCCAAGTAACAGTCGCGCATGCGGTGATGTGTCTTCACGAGTGTACGTGACTGGTCTTGTAAACCTCTTTCACGCAGATATTCGAACCTTTGTACTGCCAATATGGCTGCTCCACGTGTCAATCACAGTGCCTCTCATAAACAGCGATTTCGAGTGACAGAACATGGGATTATAAAATCAAAATCCCCGCGGCGTGGCAAGTCGTAAAAGTGAGTTACCTGCACGTCACATGCTCCACTCTCTTAATAGGAATTGGTTCTTGTGCTTCTTTGCTCATCCTTCTCTGTTTCTGTCTTATTCTTATCCTATCGCTTCTCCTCTCAGGATCTTCCTTCGCTAACTTCACAGTGTTTTTCTTACTAGCTCACCCATTCCCCCACCCCATGGCTAACACACATGCATGCTGAACTAAAATCATTTAAACTCATATGCATTTACACATTATTCTATTAAAGAATGCTTCCACTCCAAAACAAAACAAAGAAGAAGGAACCAGAAAGAAAGAGAACAGAATCTTTGTCCCTTGTGCAACACCGCCAATCGGTTCTACATGACGTAGAGACCCTCCTTCTCTTGTAACAACACCACGTGCTGGTTATCTTATTTTCCTAAATGCAGTGCCTCTCTGTCTCTCGTCACAGAGATTATTTCTATTACTCGTCTATATATTTTTTTTTTACTTTTAGTGCTTATGTACTTTACATCGTATTGTCTAGCCAAGTTACAAAGTTTTTATCTTAAAAAGCTTAGTAGTAGACAGAAATAAAATTGTGTTAGTAGAAAGATAAAACTTAACAAAAGAAGCATTTAAGTGTTCTGAAATAATATTATTCAAGTCCTCCTCTTAGTTCAAACCAAAGGTGTATACTTGACACACCTACAGCTAATTACAGTTTTAACTAGCGTCGGTATCGCTAAATGGGGGGAGGGGTGTCTTAAAGTGATAGCACCTGTTTTCACTTCCAGCAAATCGCGTCCCTCTACGTGTAATAGAGCTCACCTAGAGGAGGAGTAGACATGTTAGCCCAAATCACCCGATTGTGTGAATCGTTGCCTTGAAATTTGTAAGCACAAAACAACAACAACAAAAAATACGGTGTGTGACAGAGATCAATCACAACAAGAAGAAGATTTCAGCAGAACAGTTTTATTGTTTATTATTGTTTACTAGTCAACAGTTTGTCTAAAATGGTTGATCTAGAAGGGTCTGTACCCTGTACGATGTGCGACAGACGGCTTGTCTCCCCTCGAATGCTTTAAGGACGCTGGGTGCTGCTCTCGCCGTGTAGTTGGCTGGATAAAACCGATATAAACAGATATGAACAAACATAAATAGATCCGGGGTGAAGCTAAAGGTCATGAGCATGCATACCCTAATATGGTATTGTTAGAAAGACACAAATGATTTGATACAATGTGTTTTACTGGCATGGATATCTAGGGTTTTTATTTTGCTAATATTACCAGGGCTGACTTGCATGGGCTTTTTTTATCTCCTGTTCATTCGTAAAGGTGTACATAAAATACGCAGGGAGTATGGCCCTTACGACCGCTCTTATGACCGAGCGTGGCGATAAGAACGCAAGCCAGCCGTGGACTATAAGAGTATTTTAAGCGATGTTAAATGTGGAAAAGACTGCGTTTCTTGTTGATTCTTTTCTTTCTTCGTTCTTTTTTTCTTTCCATTTCGTTGTCCTTATGTAAATTTTCCTCTCATCTTTCAGACGATCTAATATTGTCACATGCCAGGTGCCCCACTCACATTCTGCACTCCCGGGCACAGTCACGGTCAGTGAGCGTCTCATCCTGAGGAACATCCAGGGCGAAGACAGCGTCACACTTGGTGGTGCACTCTTCCACGGTGATGGATGGGGTGGCACGGATGATTGCCCTCACCTCTTCGCCAATGAAGCGTTCTGTCACCGCCGTGAGTTATTCGCTTTAGTTTCGCAGTATTGGAGTATGACTAAATACACTACGTAACGGCAGTAATGACTCCAGGCTATGACACAACATTATTTTCTTTCGCCTGCAAATCTCACCGGCTTTTAACTGCAAAATGACTTTCATCTGTTCGGAATGCCCTAGCTATATAACATGCGAAAAATTCCTGTTCGTCACATAGCCCTCAGTTGCTTACAGCTTACACAGCGATATAGATAATTCGAAAGCATTTATCCGTCAGTGATACCCATCCCCCATCTTTTTTGTGCCCATGGGCCACATTAAAATTTAGCATTATCTCTGCGGACCAGAACATCCTCTGACATTGTGGCACGCAAGTGCCTTTCTTGGTCGCTCTCGCTAACATGTTCAAGCAGATGTTTCCGTCTTTGTAATGTGAAGGATCTTAAGGTCAGGATGCTTCGGCTTTTCAAACTTATGAAACCTTGTTTCCACATGTTTGTGATAAAGAAATGTAACTTATGTGGCGGGCCGGATAGACAAAAGCTGCGGGCCGGTTGTGGCCCTTGGGCCGTAGTATTAATTATTAATTAAGTGAGCAAGGAATAGCCAGATATTTATGTTATGTACTACGATTATTTATGTGTATGTACTTATGAGATATATCTGTACTTTTGCTTGGGTACTATTTGACGACACTCCAAGTGTGTGTGTTTGCAAAGGTGTCTACTTGTTGTAGAGAACGTAATAATGCAAGAATGCATTGTTAATAAAAAAGGACTGATGAAACATTATGAAGAAGTCGTTTTGAACAGCATTTAACATTTTCGTCTATAAGTTTCTGTTACCTTTAAGTATAATATTAAAGAATGACGGAACAGATTTCGCAGCTCAGTCTGCTACTGAGTTTACTGAGGCAGTTACAAAACTATTATAGGGCAGTTTGCTGTCATTGTTAACCACGAAAAACTATTATAGGGCAGTTTGCTGTCATTGTTAACCACGAAAAACTATTATAGGGCAGTTTGCGGTCATTGTTAACCACGAAAACATCAGCAGCATACCAAGGCCTGGGTTGTCACGCTGGGCCATAGCGACGGCACAGACGATAGCGAAGACGATAAGGCACTTCATGTTGACGAGAAGATGACGGCTGTAACATACGATTTTGTTCTTTACTCTTTGCTTTCTTTTTTTCTTTTTCCTTTTTCTTGCTTTTTTTTTTCATTTGGGCAGATTTATTCCACATAACAGGTTATGACATTAATTTTAGGGGCTGGATATTCTGAGTGATACTTGCACGAATAGGTCAAACTGCCTCCAAGACAATCGGCAAAAAAATATTTTGTTTGATTGCTGAGTCCCTTCGATTTAAAGAAAAGTTATCATACGATTATCTTTTACTCCACCTGCAAGAGAGTGAGTCATACTCATAGTACTATTTGTTCAGATCTAGTGAAAAGTTCTGTAAGCTACGCGTTGCAAATTGTTATAGTTTCATCTTTACATGAAATTACAAAAACTCATTTTAAAGCATATGCGTCACACAAGAGTTTAAACTATACATGAAAGAAAAAGAAGTATTAAATTTACATAGGGAGACTTGGGGTGAGAATCCTTTCTTACCTTTTCGTGCAGGTGTGCAGACAGCGTTGACAATCGTGATCAGTGGTCTGGTATTTATACTAAACCCGTCCTTTAATGGGCAGTGAAAGAGTACTGTGGACTCCTTTGTTGAGGATATCTTGGGTGGGGCTATGGGCGGCACCACATACCTCTCGTCTTGGCTGTCAGTCTGATGTGTGCTGATTCTCAGGGGTGTGAGAGTATGTGCACTTATGTGTGTTCGTGCATGCTGTGTGTGTGTGTGTGTATGTGTGTGTGTTTTGTGTGTGTGTTCGTGCATGCTGTGTGTGTGTGTGTATGTGTGTGTGTTTTGTGTGTGTGTGTGTGCATATGTGTACACATATTACATATATATATTATATACACATATACCTGCATAGATCTCGTGTGAATGCATGCTTGTGCGACCGTTAAGGAGAGTGCTTTTATGCGAGAGCAATTACACGCGCGCGCATTCCCGCGCGCGCACACACACACACACTCAGGCTGGAGCACGTCTAACAAACGCTCTCACCACGCCCGCAAGCACGCACGTGAGTTATCTTGACACTCATTCTATTAAAAGTGCTGAGTGTACTATCGAGTGATAACTTTTTTGTTGTAGCCAACATATTCATCAATAAAGAGCCCGTGGTTCTCTTGCGTGTCTTACGTCATAAAATATGGTATAAATAGAATGGCGATGCCCATTTTTTAAGATTCAGAATACATGCGAAGCCACTTTTTTTCGCCTCATTTTCGATCACGGAAAAGACCACCCAGTGCCGAGTGTCTGCACTGATGATCAGGTTCAGTGTCAACAAAAATGAAATGACGGCTTTGTTTCAAACGGCTGGACTACCATGTGTTTCCCGTTCAGGCAAAGCATCGAGATCTGGGGAAATATATGGTTGTCGACGCTTGACGTTTATAGGATCTTTATGACAGAGTCGACAATTCTGCCTTTTGACAATCCACGAAGTGTAGAAAAAGCTTGGTTTGAATGAAGCAACAGGTTTATTTTTGATACACAGATCTGCTCATTGGTTTTCCCATTGTCTCCTCGTTCTTTACACACAGAAACACGCACACAATATTTCACTTGTTGGGACATTGTCAGAGAAACGGGTACATTGGAAAAACCATGGATACTTAATTGTGTGCAAGTATGCATCGATGTATGTATGTAGGGATGCGTGCGTGCGTGTGTGTGTTGTGTGTGCGTGAGTGCATACGTAAGTACGTGCGTGGTATTTGACCATCTAACCAAGAGGAAAATCCTTTTATACATAAAGAATATAATTATTTCGTAAAGATTGTTTAGCTTTTCTTGAAGATCTGCTATAATTGTCGAATCATTTTTTTCAGCGCGTATTTTATCAAATTTTATCAAATTGCTGAAAATAGCAATTAGTAGGGCATTTAACCACTTTAGATGTGAGTGGCGATCTCTTGGGTGGTACTACCAGCTATTTTTAGTAGCAGCTCATGCTCATGTATGCGTCTTCTGATAAAAATCAGTCGGTCCGTCTGTCTGTAGGTCGGTGGGTCGGTCGGTAAATCGAACCATCTAACCGTTTATCCATTCATTTATCCATCTGTAATATTTTCACTTTATAATCCTTAGTTTCCTAACCATTTAAACATAGGTCATTCTGCCCCAACAGATGTAACAGTCACCTATAACACATTTCATAGGCGCGATGTCGTGAGGGTAGACAATGGTGGATATGAATGACGGAACGCTGCTGCCAGAATTACCTATATTTTTGCTTTGAACTGAACCTCAGAATGAATTTTTATTGACAGAAGACACATCGAGCGCTTGCATTAGTGGAAACTTTAAGATTCTTAAGATACCATATAGATGTATCAAATGTTTTATTTATTCCTTTGTATGCTTCTTCTAATCCACCAATTGAAGTTTTGTTGACAAAAATAATGTTTTCCTCCTTATGACGTGATTGTACGAAGCAGGTTGTAAAAGGTTTCAATCATTAAAGACTTCCTCTTCTGAACGGTGTCAGCTTTAGGCTTACATTGCATTAAATTCCACCTTGACATTTTGTGGATATTTTGAAAATTTTCAGAGAACATGCATTGTTACCCTAGTGATGATCCGACACATTGGAAAGCCACCTATTTAATAGCTGTGAGTTGCAGCAGACTATAAAATCCTGATTTCTTACAAATAAAATTTGAACAAATGACCGCTTTGTGAGAGTGCACAGTAAAGTTTTCTGTTCGCACTTTATAGATGCAAGAGCGCTTTGCGTCTTTATATGATTTTCCCTCGCTTTGTCAGGCACCGGTCTTGAAAAAAGGATTGGTGTGGGTTTTATGCTTTTATTGCTTAAAGTCTTGCCCAAACTATCTACATATCAGGACACGTTGCTTAGACAAGTTAACATGATGCCCTACTGGAACTGCTGACGCAACACAGGCTACATTCCCACCTAGTAACATTTTAGGTAGGCAGGTAGAATTATAAGATTTAGCGTAGACAGAAAAATGTTGTTATATATGGATAACACATTTCATTAAATCTTTGTTTACCTTTCCCAGCAGTTTCGGTCGTAGTGTTTAGTCTTTCATTTGAGCCCGTATTTGAATAAATATGCTGTGTGTGTGTGTGTGTGTGTGTGCGTGTGTACGCTCGCGAGAATGCAAGAACTTGCATGGTCGGTGGTGTTAAATAAAATGTATTATTTTACGTAAGTTCGGGTGTTTTTATTCTGTGTGTGGCATTAGAGTTTTGTAATGATCTGTTAACTTGGAAAGATGTAAGCTTTCGGCTATAATCTAGTTTACGTGATCTTCGAGACAACATGAAGTCATTTTTGGACATACGTCACCCATATTTATGGAGTTTATGACCATAATTCCTTTCACACACACACACACACAGCGAAACGATAAGTCTCATCTTTCAAAAGCAGCTTTTTTAATAATAAATGAAAGAAACCTCGTTTCGCTGCGTTCGTCTTCGCACTGTTCTTCACGAAGTCATCACAATATATTAGACGAGTGACAATAAATTAGAAGCCTTGCATCCTGTTTAACGAGACTGTTTTACAGCCACCTGAGCTCTCAAGGGCGGTCAGTTCTACTTTCACCTTCCAGTTGTCTGCAACAAACACATCAGAACACAAAGTATAGCTGACTGTAAACAAATCCTCAATTATAGCAGATTTACAGGGGAAGCGGACCTCTGACCTCCGAACCCGAAGGCGCTGGATCAATACACCTGGTGCGTATCCCAGCGCACTTTCCGCAGTGGAGCCAGCTTGGAATGGGTACCTGTCCCATGGAAGGTGAGGCAGCAAGACAGTGGCGATGGCCACTGCCCTCACGATGCTTACCCACAAAAAACTGAGTTCTTATGTGGGACCTGGGTCCTTGCACCCCGACTCCCCTAGTACTTAAAATCTGTTCACGGGACATCTACCTTATCTGTACCAGCAATATTTAGAAACCGTGATAGTTTCAGTCTGTAATAGGTTTGTTGCACCCCAGAACTTTAACTACTCAGAGTAGAACAGCTTTGGTTAAGCAATATTGTCATCTGGCGCGCTAATTCTTTTTCTATGATTTTTTTTACCACCCGCTGCCAGATTAAATTCTTGCCATTCCCCGGTTTTAATTAAAACGAGCACATCTTTTTAACGCTTTCAGAGCAAAAAGAATCAGTTTTTAAAAACGAAGTACACACTGTACTGCACTAACCTTTCGCACTCCCTGGCACAGTCACGGTCAGTGACTGTCTCCTCTCGTGGAACATCCAGAGCGAAGACAGCGTCACACTTGGTGGAACACGCGGCCACGGTGATGGATGGGTTGGCGTGGATAATGGCCCTGACCTCATCGGCCACAAGATGCTCTGACAAGACAAGTAACATTGTGAGCCAGCGCTCTTGCGATGGTCTTTGTGAACACAGACACACACAGAGAAAGAGAGAGAGAGAGAGAAATCGACACACCCAAATGACCAAAACCATTGTTAAAAACTTTCCAAGACCCCCTACAGAAAAGTAATTTTCAAAAATACTAAAATAATTCTGCACTGTGTATGGCGGTAAACTTAACTTATTCAGCTTTCGCCTTCTTAATCACTCATCAATAAAAACGTGGCATGATTCCCGTTCTTAAGGTAGAGTTTTACTGCAAATATTTAGGTAAATCTTTATGTTTTGATGTACTATTTCACATGTCTGCTTGATTGAATTTGTTTCATGGGAAGCAGAACGCCCCACCCCCATTTCTTACGTACCAATAGAGCCTCCCTCACGCTGAGCGAGGGCGAGAGTGCAGATAACAGCGAAGACGATGAGGCACTTCATGGTGACGAGGGGCAGATAACTGTGACGACAACCATGGACATTAAAAGGGATTGATTTTTCATAAGCACAAAATCTTTTACTTCAACGTTCAAGCTTTATGTTTCAACCGTGGCAGAAAACAAACAGAGAAGTCAATCGTTTTCTGTGTGTATAAGGCAGGGTAGTCTTTTTTTCTCCCGACTGAAAGCTATGACAGAGTCGATCATCCTCTCTTCCAAAAAAAAAAAAACCTTTAAACATGAAAAGGATTTGACTTGTATGTAGCAACAGGTTGGTACACGACTCTGTCATTGTTTTGTGTGTGTCGTTCAATGTAGCTTGGCTCAGTACCTTTTGATTAACTCAGGCTTGTTTCCAAGCGGCAGTCACGTGTTCCTTTTTGGTCTCAGACCATTTAGACCAAACATACACAGCTTGCAGTCTAGAACCTTCTGCTTGCAGACGCTTCTCAAACTTGGCGTCAGTAAATTCGTTCTTTAGAATACTTCTCTTTATATGTTTGTTTACTGAGTCCATTCTTATGTTCTGTTTTGTTTGTTGGTGTGGAAGTCTGTGTGTGAAGACTAGAAGAGTGTTGTCTGTAGCAAGTTTGTAGGCATAAGGCAAGAGCACCTATCAATGTGTTGTATGAACGACGTGTTGTGCGAAAAAGTCTAGCTTTACTGACAGTAGACATACGCTTGCTCATCATTTTCGCCTTGTACATTTTGGGCGTCGCCTTCGCGTACAAAAATTTCGTGATGTATTTAAGTTTTATTCCTAATGCAGTATCCATACTGAAAAGTAAATGTACACATTTACGTGGGTGTGTGTATAACCTGATTTAATGTATTTAATGTGTATTGTGTTTAATGCATGTATGTTTATATTAATGTGATATGTAGGGGTATTTATATTGACAAAAATATGTGTTATTAATCTGTCTGGATGCGTGTTGTGTTATATGCCGTAAGGAACTGCAGCTCAATTTCCATCAGGATAATATAAAGTGTTTGAATCTGAATCACTCATTTCTTACTTACAGAAACACGCACAGTGTAGAGAAATAGTGGGATAAATAGATGCAATGGATAAAAAAATGCATATATTGTGATGGATGGATGGATGGATGGATGGATGGATGGATGGATGGATGGATGGATGGATGGATGGATGGATGGATGGATGGATGGCATGCATGCATGCTTGTATGTATGTATGTACCTTCTGCCATTTAGCAGATAAAATAAATGTTGTTAGATATGGATATTACATTTTATACAGTCTTTCTTACCTTTCCTTGCAGTTTTGTTCGGATTGTTGAGTACTGCATTTAATCGAGCCCGTATTTATATCAAATATCTGCCAGTACAGCAGTAAGTGCAACAGTACATTGGTCTAGAAAGACTGGCGATATCTTGGGTGGGCCACTACTGTTTTTATTAGCAGCTGACGTATAAATTATGTCTTCTGATGAAATACTATCCGGACTTTTTAGTGAAGTGAGTGGGGTTTTGAGTGTGTGTGTGTGTGTGTTTGTGTTTGTGCGTGCATGCACGTTCGCAAGTAAAGAATGCATGTTGTCGTATTAGTTTCCGTTCTGTGAGGGGGCACTAGACTACTGTAATGATCTGTTAATTTGGAAAGATGTGTCAGAATGATGCAATATTCATCTAACTGTCCATATACAAACTTTCAGCGATATGTATATACACACAGGTTTATGTTTTTAACACACTCGAACTCAGACACTTATACACGTCCGTCGATACCTGTACGCATGTACAAACACAATCGACGAGGCTGGAAAGCCAATGTTGTTTAGATAATGCTTCACATGAGAACAGACCTATATACTTTGCTTGTATTTAGTCAGCGCGGACCACAAATTAGAGCACCAACCTTGAACCCAGACACAGCCATTGAACCCAGACACGTGCAAAAAGCACGCATTGCCGAGAAATGAATCCACAATGATTACGTACTCACACATACAAAAAGATACACATGGAAATTTAGACAGAAGACATCGAAACGCGTTCAATCCTTTTTATTTGTTTGCTTGCTTGCTTGCTTGCTTGCTTGCTTGCGTTTTGTTTGTTTATTTGTTTGTGTTTATTTCACATGCTTTCGAGTACGTACTATGATATCTTGGTTGTGTTTCAGTACAAGCCGTACTTTGTTGGTATGTCACTTTCAAATCTGTCCCCCTTTCCAGGTATCTCTTTCTGTGTTCCTCCTGTGCGTTCCACCTGCTTCTTCAGTCAACTGCTTGTTTTTAGTCTTTTTGTTGTGATGTAATGAAGACAGTCTGACACCCAACTTAGTCATTTTGACTTGGTTCAGTCCCTTTGTCGTCGCCGCTAGTTGGTTTTTTTTTTCGTTGTGTTGTCACGTTTTTTTCTCTCCACTCCTTCCTTTCATCTTACAAAATTACCCATTCAGTTATAAAGTGTAGATAAAAACACCTTTCTCCTAAGAAGACAATATGTTAGAAAAGTTGTGATATGCTTCTAGAGATTTCAGCTATAATACTGATATTTTTATTGCGATCTTCACCAGTTCTTGAAAATACCTGAATATTAATTATCTTGAGGTTCTTTATTAATTATATTGTGCACCTTGAGGATTTCATGTATTTGTGCTATGTTGTGTTTGTCTTGGATCCCAGTCGTCAGCATACGCTTAGTGAGCGAGCTGACGACATTAAATAGGGATTCGCTGTATGCACACGTGGTAAACCGAGGGCTAGCTGTGTGAAGACTAGGGTCGTTTAAAAGAAAGGGGCGGCAGATCTTTTTGAAGATCTGCCACGTTCCTTACTTTCGACTCTCTCTTTGCTACGTGTTTGGGTACGGTAAGCTCCCTTGGGCACATACGTCAGCATACGGTTGTGTCTAGCGCTGCCAGTACTTTGTTGGGGTTATCATTTGATGATTTATAGCGCTCTGTCCTCATTTGTTCTGTATGAATTATATTGAGGTGTTATAAGTTCTGGACAAGATTTCCTTCACTTTCTGGTAATTTCGGTCCATATTCTTAGCGTCCTCTTTCATCCATTCATTTTACACTTTGCCTTTGTGTAGATTTTAAATCTCCAGCACATTTGCACAAGCAACAACATCAGAAAAAAGAACCTACATCCTAACTGCTAACAGAGTAGTGAAACGATATAAGTCGAATCTTTTAAAGACAGCTTTTTTATTTTAAATACGAGAATTCTTCTTTCACATCGTTCGTCTTCGCACTGTTATTCGAGAAGTCACCACAATCTATTTTTAAACAATACATTAGAAGGCCTGTACCCTGTGTAACCGACTGTTTATCAGCCACCTGGACTCTCAAGGGCGCTCAGTTCTGCCATCGCCATCTTCCAGTTGTCTGCAGTAAACACAACAGAACACAAATTATAGTTGACTGTAAACAAAGCTTAGATTACATCAGAAACCTTAGGGAATCGGATGGTCGAGTGGCTTCTGAACCAAAAGGGGATGGAGTTTTGGTTATTTGTTGTTTAACGTCCCGTCGCAAACTAGGTGCATATCAGGACGGTGTTGTTGAGACAGGTTAACGTGCTGTCACACTGGGTCTTCTGTACGTTTTATTGACTCCCAATATTTATCAGACATGATAGTGTACGTTTCGCATAGGTGTGTAGCCCCAAACTTTACAAAGTCAAAACAGGTTTAGGGTACTGCCATCTGGGGATTCCTAGTTCATTCTTAGGATTTTCTTGTGAAGTTTTTGGACCACCCACTTCTTGTTTTATGTTCGCCATTATCAGGTTTGGAAACTAAATAATCTTATAACACTAACGGAAGCCACAGTAAAAGTCCAGTCTTCAAGACGAAGTACACACTGTACTGTACTAACCTCTGGCACTCCCTGGCACAGTCACGGTCAGTGAGAGTCTCCTCTTGTGGAACATCCAGAGCGAAGACAGCGTCACACTTGGTGGTGCACTCGGCGACGGTGATGGACGGGGTGGCGCGGATTAAGGCCCTGACCTCATCGGCCACAAGACGCTCTGACAAGACAAGAAGCATTGTCAGTCATCTTTCGATAAGTACCGTCGCCAGAGTCTGGTTATTTGTGTACATGGGGAGAAAGAAAGAGAGAGAGAGATCTTTGAACTTTGTAGAGAGAGAGCTTGAAGACCACAATCAGTTCAAACAAGAACAAATGAGGACAGAGCGCTATAAAATCGTCAAACGACAACCCCGACAATGTACTGGCAGCGCTAGACACAACCGTATGCTGACGTATGCAATCAAGGGAGCCTATCGTACCCATACACGTAGCAAAGAGAGAGTCGAAAGTAAGGAACGTGGCAGATCTTAGAAGATCTGCCACGTTCCTTACTTTCGACTCTCTCTTTGCTACGTGTATGGGTACGATAGGCTCCCTTGATTGCATACGTCAGCATACGGTTGTGTCTAGCGCTGCCAGTACATTGTTGGGGTTGTCGTACCACAATCAGTTGTTAAAAACTTTCTGAGAGGAAAGCATATTCAACAAAATACAGAGATGATTCTGCACTGTGCTTGGAAGAAAAATATAATTTATTCAATTGTCCCATACCCCACCCCCACCACATCACTGATCACTACCATTACTTTGAGCGTTTCAAGTACTTCTTGTTGTATTGATAATTTAAACGCTCGGCCCTCGTTTGTTATTAATTACATCACTGATCAATGAACACATGATCATTTTATTCGTTGACGTATTTAGGTTTATGTATGCATACATACTGTTTTGCTTGTCGACTTGATTAAGTTTTACAAACTGTTTTGCTTGTCTACCTGATTAAGTTTTACAAACTGTTTTGCTTGTCTACCTGATTAAGTTTTACAAACTGTTTTGCTTGTCTACTTGATTAAGTTTTACAAACTGTTTTGCTTGTCTACTTGATTAAGTTTTACAAACTGTTTTGCTTGTCTACTTGATTAAGTTTCTCCATTGGAAAGCGTGTCCAACATTTCTTACGTACCAACGGCGCCTCCCTCACGCTGAGCGAGGGCGAGAGTGCAGATAACAGCGAAGACGATGAGGCACTTCATGGTGACGAGGGGCAGATAACTGTGACGACAACCACGACCATTAAAAAGGGGCTACTTTTCATGGGAGCAAAATGTTTTATGTTAAAATTTTAGTTTCTTTATCAGTGACCACTAGCAGGTAATAGAAAAATACAATTTACTAACTCCAAGCCACATATTAATACTAACGCATGTCTTAACGTCCAAACATTTTTTTTCCTGGAGAGTTTGTATATGTAGTCTTTGTCCTCCACCCCAAACGACTGTTAAAAATAATGTTACGACACCGTCGAGAATTCTTGATTCGAAACCCATAAAACGTGAAAAAGACTTGTTTTGTACGTAACAAAAGTTTAGCCGCCTGTACACAATTGAAGATTTTCGGAAATGAAGAGTTGGGGCAAGGGACATAATAAAATGTCTCTAAAACGACAGGACAAAACGTACGTGTGTGGCTTGTAAGGCGGTGTCATATGGTTTTATGTCATGACTTAACTTAGCACCTGATCAGCCTGTTTTTAATAACCCATTTCGATGATGGGGGGGGGGGGATATGTCCATCTTTGCTGTTGTAAATAATAATCCACAAGTTCTATCAGCATACTGTTGATCCACGTAAACAGCTCCATTCTTTGGAAATAAAATGTCAACAAACCACACTGTCAAAAGGCTGGTTAACATTTTTTCTTTTTTAGGGATATCATTTATCCTGCTCGCTGCTTTCCATTTGGGGGGCGTTTTGTCATGCCAACATTACGTACACTAAGAAAAAACAAAGTATTTCTGTTCCTGAAGCAGTCTTCCCACTGAACAGTTCATGTACATGAATTTGTTGTCTGACTTAACCTATCGTATAATTTTATTATTTATGTGACGTGTATTATGTTTAATGTAAGTACATGTTTATATTGATGTGATATATTTATAAAGAGAGAGATATGTGTGGGTTTATATTGACAAAATGTGTGCTATATGTCTATTGGTGCGATGCCTGTTGTGTTATATGCTGTAAAGAACTGCAGCTAAATATCCGTCGAGACAAGTGTTTGAATCGAAATCTTTCCTTCTTTCTTTACATACAGAAATGCCCACACGTATTTATACTTGTCATGTATATACTTGTCAGTATACATTGTCAATAAAGCAGGTGTATTGAAACAATATTAGTTTTGTATATATGTATGTATGTAAGTAAGTATGTAGGTAGGTTATGCATATATGTATGCAGGTAGGCAGGTACGTGTTGGTAGCTTTCTACTATTTAACATTGAAAGCCCAATGCTGTATATAGGGATAAAACATTTTATAAAGTCTTTCTTACCTTTCCTTGCAGCTTTGCTCGGATTGTGGAGTGTTTCATTTGAGCCCGTATTTATACCAAATTTCTGCTAGTATGGCAATTAGTTGGAAGAGTACATTGGTCTAGAAAGAGTGGAGATATCTTGGGTGTGACCACCAGCTATTTTAGTAGCAGCTTCTGATGAAATACCATCCGAGCCTTTTAGTGAGGACGGGTGCGTGCGTGCGTACGCGCTTACGTGAGTACGTTGTACGTGCGTGCGTGCCCACCTGCGGAAGTGTGTAAATAGGTAGGAGAAGGAGGTAAGTGAAGAATTTATGCTGTTTTGTCATTTTATATGTTCACGTGTTTCCATTCTATACGGTTATTAGAGTGTTGTAATGGTATGTTAACTTGGAAAGATGTATCAGAAAAATGCAATATCCAGTCATCAGATTACCGGTCCATATACAAACTTTATGCTGTATTCTAGTTATGTAGTTTTTAAAACAACATAAAGTCTTATTGTTTACATGCCTCGCCTTTAATTATGACCAATAATTCTTCAAGACACATGCACACACACGCACGCACACAAACGCACGCACGCACACAGACTCAACCTGCACACGCATAAGCGCGCGAGCGCGCGCGCACACACACACACACGTACGCACGCACACACGCACTCACGCGCGCGCACGCAAGCATGAACGCACCCATTCACACATGAACAAGCACGCGTTCACTCACACTTTCATACACATACACATTCGTATTTTGGCACACTGGCACGCAGACACTCAAACACGCCTGTCGATACATCCATACGTATGTAGACCTACAACCTCGGACAACAGACAAGTCGGCAAAAACCACACTGCATAGATAATGTCTCATATTATAACAGCCCTACTTTTCTTACAATGGGTCAACGTGGACCACAAATTAGAGCACATCCATCCACCTCTAGACAATCCACTACACCAAGCACGTGCAAAATCTCACAGTATAAGACAGGATTCTGAAATTACTCCAACGATTTTGTAAACACATACAAAAAAGACGCATGTGCAGCTTTAGACAGGATAATGGAAGAGAGTTAAGCTTTTATTTGTCTGTTTGATTGTTTGTTTGATCTTTCTTCCAAATACGCACAGTGATATCTTGGTTGTGTTTTTAGAACAAGCTGAACTTCCACATACTATTTCATCAGCTCCAGACGGACGCCTGGGATAAGCGAGACAACGACTCTGTTTGAAAAAAAACGTTCCATCAAGTTGTATATATTGATCTTTTAAAATCATCTTCGTTTTATTTATAATCGTCTTTTAACCGTTATTCTATTCATGAAGTCATCACAATATATTAGACAATTAGATTATCTCCTGTACAACACGACTGTTTATCAGCCACTTGAGCTCTCAAGGGCACTCAGTTCTGCCTTCACCTTCACCTTCCATTTTTCTACAACTTTTTTTCTCTCCTCGGTTATTTCACCATTTATCAGAAGGATTGATATACTGGCCATTTACAGGATGGCATGAACGATATCCATATCTTTATGATATTCAGGCCGTTTCACGACTAGTTTCACTACTAGCTAGCTCGCACATTCTTTGCGTTCATTTTAAGATATTAAAAAACAAGTATGACTTCATACAGTGCAGTTTCTAGGCAAATAATTATGATCTTTGGAAGACAACTAAATGTTAAGTCAACATGGTGGTAGACCTATTGCGGTGTTTGAACAGAAAGGCGTTTCGTATCTACGAAATATACTCTTCGCAACACTGCAATGCGCTCCAGACTCCGAAATAACAGACGTAAACCGTTGTTTTATTTCCACTAGCTTTCTTCGAGTCTCTAATATTTCGTCTTGGTTTTGTTGTTATTGTTGTTATTGTGTCTGACATCATTGTATCGGGGTATCAAGTTTTTCAATATTTCGCTTTTCGAGACGGTGAATTATTTTCATTGAGATACTCACAGATGCAATGCATTGAAAAAGTCCTTAACGTAAAGCACATCCAAACAGTGAAATTTGTCAATCAGCTAGTCGTTTATCTCTCTCCTTACGCTTGCTTGCATGCCGGCTTGCGTGCGTTGAGTCCGTGGTTGGTTGGTTGGTTGGTTGGTTGGTTGGTTGGTTGGTTGGTTGGTTGGTTGGTTGGTTGGTTGGTTGGTTGGTTGGTTGGTTGGTTGGTTGGTTGGTTGGTGGGTTGTGTGGGTGAGTAGGTGGGTGGGTGGGTGAGTATGCTGCTTCTTGTCTCCAGGGACTGAAAACTCTGTCGGGGATTGGGGCTCTATGGGCTTTCAGTTCTGTCATTACCTTCACTTCCCAGTTGGCTAGAACAGAATTCAGCCCAAAGGCGAGTGCACCATAACAGAAATGTATAGAAGGTTAAAGGCGTTACTTAACCTCACGAGCATGCGTTATAGAACTTCTGCACAAAGCACACTGGTCCGATTAAGAAAGGCCTTAATTTTAACGAAAGCTGAACCTTTTGAGATATAACTTTCTACAAGTTACACAGCAAATACAAAACCCCAGACAGCTGTAGCAAGTTTAGAACTTGTGGCCGACTAAAGCTGTTAAAAACAAACATGCAAACACTGGTACACGGCTGCGCGTAACATAAAGCTGACTGGGGCACATACATGTGCATCAAACTTCAAGCACACAGGCGTGCCATAGACAACACAAGGCGACAGATTTACAGTCTGTGCTCGAAGGCACAGTCACGGTCAGTGAGAGTCTCCTCTTGTGGAGCAGCCAGAGCGAAGATAGCTTCACACTGTGCAGTCCACTCGGCCATGGTGATGAAAGGGACGTGACTCATAACGTCCCTGACCTCATCGGCTACAAGTCCCTCTGACAAAACACAGCTCTCTTCACCCGCGACAGGTAATAGAATAATATTAACGAACACACACTCCACACCACTTAGTAGGAACATGTCTTAAGTTCCGAACGTTTTAGGTAGGGTTCCACGTGTGTAGTCTTTTCTCTCCAGCCCAAAAGCCTGTTTATAATATTTTTATGACAGAGTCAAGAATTCTAATTTTAAAATAAACGTAACCGTGATAAAGGCTTGGTTTGTACGTTGCAACAGGTTTTCTTGGTACAGTGTGCTGCTCACTGTTTTGTTTTGCGCAATTTTTCCTTACACACAGAAACAACCACACAAAATTACAATAGGGGAGACATTGTCACAGAAGCAGCTACATAGGAAGAGCCATAAATATTTTTGTCATATGTGTGTATATAGGTATATAGGTAGGTAGGTGGGTGGGTGCGTGGGTGGTAGGGTGGGTAGGGTGAGTGGATGGGTGGGTGGTTGGGTGGGTAGGTAGGTAGGTAGCATTCTACCATTTGACTTCGAAAGAAAATGCTGCTATGAACAATACATTTCATAAATTCCTTCTCACTTTTCCTCGCAGATTTGTTGGTAGAGTTGAAGTCTTCGCATGAACCCAGATTTATATCAAATCATTCAAATGCTGTTAGAAGCAATTAGTACACTGGTCTAGATAACAGTGTGGATATCCTGGGTGGGAGAAACAGCTATTTTTAGTAGCATCTCATCCTGACGTCTTTTGATGAAATACCACCGCAAACGTTTTGATCGACCGGAGGTAAATTCTGTCGTGCTTTTCCATGGATTTACGTGTTTCTATTCTGTGCGAGGATTAAGAATATTCTAATAATCTGAGACAGGCAAGGTCAGAGACAGGAGAGAAGATTGAAGAAAATGAGAAGAGAAGAGAACTAAAAAGGAAAGGAAGGAATAACGAAGGAAGAAAGAAGAAATGAACAAGGAATGAATGAAATATGAAACATTAGGCAATATTTCTTTCATTGTACAAGGCGTATGTAGCAGCTAAATGAAGTAAAATATGCTTTGCATTCATATGCTGTCTGTAGCTGATGCAATAGTATACAAAACTACAGCGTGTACTAAAATACAAAAAAACATATCACAGTGAGTACTTGGGAGCATGTGAAACAAACAAAACAGGCAATAAACCCATCGACCCATGGCTACCCGCCCATCAAATCTTTCATTTTTATTATTTCCACGTTATAAGCCCGGGTTTTCTGACAGAGAAAGTTCTGCCCCCCCCCCCACCCCCCGAAACGCGATTCGCTATAACAGATAGTACAGACATGATGTTCTATGGCTTGACGGACCGTGGAAATGAACAACAGAGTTGTGCTACAAGAATTTTCTAAGTTTTGCCCTTTCAACTCAACATCAGAATAAATTGTTATCAACGGAAGACATGTTGAGCGTTTATACCTAGGGAGAAAGTGTAACGTCTATTTTTTCTGTATACGTTTCTCAAGAATTTTGTTTCATGTCCTTGCATAATCGTTCTGAAACGATAGTTTTAAACTGACCATATAAGCTTGCTTGGCTCGATATCTTTATTTTTACAACCATTCTCATATCTTACTTTTCCTTTCTCCATCTGCTTTAATTCTTCGTTCCTTCGTGTCTTATTAAACATTTTGCATATCTTTTTTCTCTCTCTCAAACGCTTCCTTTCATCTTACATTACCCATTCAGTTATAAATTTAGACACCTTTCTCCAAAACAGTATCAGTTTTTCCTAGAAAGACAACATGCAAGTTGTCACATGTTTCTAGAGATTTCAGTTATAAATACTGACACTTTTACTGTCATCACCAGCGGTTCTTGAAACTAAATATTCGTTATTTTGCGGTGTTTTAAGTTCCGAAGAAGATTTCCTCGTGTCCTGGAATTTTCACTCTAATTTCTTAGCGTCTTTTTTTCATCCATTCATTTTACACTTTGCCACTGTGTAAATTTAAAATCTCCAGCATTTTCGCACAACCAATAATATCAGAAAAAACATACAACCTGACCCATAATAGAATAGTGAAACGATTAAGTCGAATCTTTTAAAAACAGCTTTTTTTATTTGTAAATACGAGAATTCTTCTTTCACATCGTTGGTCTTCGCACTGTTCTTCGAGAAGTCATCACAATCTATTTTTAGACAAGTTACAATACATTAGAAGGCCTGTACCCTGTGTAACCGACTGCTTATCAGCCACCCGGACTCTCAAGGGCGTTCAGTTCTGCCATCGTCATCTTCCAGTTGTCTGCAGCAAACACAACAGAACACAAAGTATAGTTGACTGTAAACAAACCTTAGATTACAACTAAATAATCTTATAAAACTACTTGAGGCCACAGTAAAAGTCCAGTCTTCAAGACGAAGTACACACTGTACTGTACTAACCTCTGGCACTCCCTGGCACAGTCACGGTCAGTAAGAGTCTCCTCTTGTGGAACATCCAGAGCGAAGACAGCGTCACACTTGCTGGTGCACTCGGCCACAGTGATGGATGGGGTGGCGCGGATTAAGGCCCTGACCTCATCGGCCACAAGACGCTCTGACAAGACAAGAAGCATTGTCAGTCATCTTTCGATAAGTACCGTCACCAGAGTTTGTGTACATGTGGAGAGAGAGAGAGAAATGAGAGAGAGAGGGGGGAAAGAGTGATGATTGTATACTGTGCATGGCAGAAAAATTGTTCAGCTGTCCCCACTCCAACCCCACACTAATGACTGATCAATGAAAACTTGGCCAGTCATTCGTGGATGTATTTAGGTATATCTGTACGAGTTCATATCTACTATTTTGCTTGTCTACTTGATTTCTCCAATGGAAAGCAAGAATTCCGACAATCGTTACGTACCAACAGCGCCTCCCTCACGCTGAGCGAGGGCGAGAGTGCAGATAACAGCGAAGATGATGAGGCACTTCATGGTGACGAGGGGCAGATAACTGTGACGACAACCATGGACATTTAACGCAAAATGTTTTGTTTTAACATTTTAGTTTCTTTATCCGTAACCTGCGACAGGTAATAGAAGAATACGATTTACAAACTCAGACTCCAAACCATGTATGAGTACTAAAGCGTGTCTTGTCCAAAGGTTTTTTTACCTGGAGAGTTTGTAAGTGTAATCTTTTTCCTCCACCCCAATTGACTGTTCAACATATTTTTATGACAGCGTCTAGAATTCTTCCTTCAAAAACCATAAAATGTGGGAAAGAGTTGGTTTGTATGTAACAAAAGGTTAAGTTCTGGTACACTGCTCGCTGTTTTCTTTCTCCCATCTCAGACAATGCACGAAAATGCCAAACCGGAATCTACTGCTTGCAGGAGCTTCGCTCACTTGGCGTCTGCAGTCAAGTTCTTCAGACATTCTTCCCTTTATTTTCGTCCATTTTTACATCCCTTTTCATTTGTTAGTATGAACTGCTGTGTGTAAAGAATAGAAGTGTACGTGATCGCTTTGTGACTGACTCAAACAAGATTGTAGGCTGAAGGCAGGAACATTTGAGTGGGTTGTATGAAAAACCTGTGGTGCGAAACAGTTTTTGTATCTGTGCTAACAGTGGCCAGAGCAATATTTTTCCTAAAGCAGTCTCCCCACTGAACAATTCATGTAAATGATTTTGTTAATAGTCTTCCTTATGTAAGTTATCGTATAATTTTATTTTTATGTGACATATGTTATGTTTAATGGTTATTATTAGGGAACTAATGCTGCTATGAGCACTTTTGGGGATAATTGGTGTGTGTGGGTGTGGGTGTGGGTGTGTGTGTGTGTGCGTGCGTGCGTGTGTGCGCGCCCGCGTGCGTATGTATGAATGCAGGATGAAGGTAGGTGGGGAGATCTGTCACTCTTTTTATCGTGTGTTACTCGTACATAGATATTTTGTTCATTTCTCTGTAACTTAGTCTTCTGCTCTTGTATTTTTGGTGTAGTTTCTGTTTGTATAGCTTGTGTAGGTTGTATTTTCTTAACCGTTGATGTCTGTACACGGAGCGCGTTTTTCTGAAAGTGGTGATGCACTATATAAATGCTAATAATAATAATAATAATAATAATAATAATAATAATAATGTTGTGATGCCTGTTGTGTTATATGCTGTAAGGAACAGAAGCTCTAAATTTTTCCCTTTTTCTTTGCATGAAGAAATGTGCACACATATTTAAACTTGTGGAGACATTGTCAATAAAGCAGACGCATTGAAAAAAAACCCATATATTTATTTTGTATGTATGTAGGTAGGTAGCTAGGTAGGCAGGTACGTGTTGGTAGCTTTTCTACTATTTAACATTGAAAGCCCAATGCTGTATATAGGGATAATACATTTTATAAAGTCTTTCTTACCTTTCCTTGCAGCTTTGCTCGGATCTTGGAGTGTTTCATTTGAGCCAGTATTTATACCAAATTTCTGCTAGTATGGTAATTAGTTGGAACAGTACATTGGTCTAGAAAGAGCGGAAATATCTTGGGTGTGACCACCAGCTATTTTAGTAGCAGCTTCTGATGAAATACCAATCGAGTTTTTGAGTGAGGGCAGGTGCGTGCGTACCCCCTTAGGTGTGTGTGTGCGTGCGTGCGTGCGTGCGTGCGTGCGTGCGGAAGTTTGCAACTCACGCACACACGCACGCACGTGCGCGCGCGCGCACACACACATACGCACACACCTAGTTACACATTTTCATACAAATACAAGTTTGTGTTTGGCACACTCGAACGCAAACAGACACTCAAACAAGTCTGTGGATACATGCATACATATGCACAACCTCGGACAATAGACAAGTCTGCAAAAACAACATTGCGTAGATAATGTTTCATACAAGAACAACCCTACTTTGTTTACATTGGATCAACGTGGACCACAAATTAAAGCACAAACATCCACCCTGGACACATC
>SMGT01002716.1:17013-35342 GCA_004794575.1 Lanistes nyassanus
GGGGGGGGCATAGAAAGAACTGACCACATCATGGTACTATGATGCTTCTGGTCAAGCGTAAAAACTGCAAAAACAAACAGCTTTGTAGATTCTGACATTGGAAGCGACCATGATCTGCTGATAAAGACCTTTTTGTATACCTGAAAAAAGTTAAAAAATGAGTTACCAGGATAAAGTTTGACCTCGAACAACTGAATATTGCGCAAATACCCCAAGAGTTTCAAACAATGATAGGGGAAATTTTGCATCACTGACCATCCATGTTGGTGGTGACAACACGGATCCCATCATTCTGATCCTGGAACAGAGGGTGCTCCCTCCATTCCAGATGGTTTCCAGTTAAGTGCTGCAGTTGTTTGTGCTTTGTTGTTGTGAGACGTGGAAAGCCTTGGAAATAAAATCTTTGAGGAAGCCTCTCCATATTTCGTGTAAAGACCATATGATCAATGAGGCAATACCAAAGAGGATACAGCAGGCCATTGTACCATAAAAGACCTGCTGACCATTGTGAAAAGCTTTAAGTTTCCAAGTCGTCAGTGGTGCCCCAGTAGTCTTAAGGAATATGATGATGGACTGATGCATTATAAATGTTTTGCATAAATGATTCATTGCGTAACTGGATATAAGTAGCAAAGGTTTTCATGTATTCATATCTTTACGCATATTATTATGTCTAATCTTTTTTTTAATAAATGTATCTGTACATGTACAGTGATTAAGAATTATTTGATATGTATAATTTGCATATTGTTATATATAATAGTATAATGTTGTATAATAAAATGGCACTCACTCCGAGTCCGGTCCCACTTCGTCAGCAATGACGTTCACAGGTCCATCGCCAGCTGCTCGCGTCAGTTCATCTAGGGTCGCCTCCACGTCCTCCTTTTGTCTAAAATTTTTTTTAAGGACACGAACTTGCCCAATCGAAGGGACGTCGTTAAGTTGTGTCTTAACTGCGTGCTGCAGCAAGTGCTCCATCATCAGTGTCGCTGCAAGACTACGTTCCCAGGTACTCAGAAGAAAGACGTTTGCGCCTTGTCGTAACCATTCCACGGCGATCAGAAACAACACAACGGTTTTTCCTGTACCTGGTGGACCGGTGATGAAAACCCTGGCGGGAGCTTTGTTTAACAATTCAATCTGTTCTGGGAACAGCGTTATGTGAGCTGTGTAACAGTCTCCCACATATCTTACAGCCTGGTCCCATGTCTTGAGGGAGATACGAGGTTCAGTTATGCGCGGGATTGTCATTGTAGATGCAGGTCCGCAGAACCTGACCAGTCAAAGTACAGAATAAAACCTATTTCTGTAAAAGCCAGTGGAATACTACAATAATGGCTATTCATGTGATGAAGATCACTTTTAGTGCATTACTATTTCCTAAATGTTATATAAAAATTTTTAATACCTCTATATTAGTGGTTACTCAACAGTTGATGCCAACTATCAAATGCGTATATAGCCTCTGTGACAAAAGACACGCGACTAATACAAATACGACAGTCATGTGTACCGCACTGCATGTATACAGTATGTGTCATGGATATCTTTACGTGTTTCTTTTGAATATGACTGGCCAATTTGTTTCACAAGCAGACAGCTCACTTAGCAACTGTTACCTGGCTACCAGATTCTTGTACAGATCAGGATTGTTGGCTAGTATCGAGACAGGGCCTGGTTGAGTTACGTAGTCTTGCCACCACTTTGTTAACGCTTTCAGTTTTTCTTTATGCTCAGAGGGCGATGAGTTAGGAGACCACAGATGGTCTGAACAAAGGATCATCCGGCTGACGTCGGCTGAATCTTTTGTTTTGAAAATCTCAGTCATCTCCTAAAATACATAAAAATCAAGATATATCATTACTTTGCAAGCAGCATTTGAATAGACACCTTCAAATCCACTGTTAAATATGGCTACTACAGTAATTATAATCAATAAGAATTAAAATATTTATTATATGCTTTCAGTTGATTTTTGAAGAAGAAGAAGAAATAAATAGTTCAATATTGAATCATGGCATTTATTCTCGAACTCGCTCATGTATATCACCTGCTTGCTGACAGTTTGGGTAACAGAAGAGGAATTCCAGATTTTAGAAGTAAACAAATTTACTGACCTTTTCCATCTTCTTATCGTAAGAAATGGCTTGTTGTATTTGGCCGGCCGAGAGGTTTGGACAAACGAACATCGTCGTTATTCTCAACCCAGCAGCGGTGTCTGACACAAGATGGGACAACATTGCTTCCGCCTTCTTTAACTGCTCTAAAACTGATTCAAATTTCTTTGCAATATTTTTGCGTTCTTGTTCATTTGAAGATTCATTTTTCCACCCAATAGATTTTATCTCGAAGACAAGAAAACCACAGAGTGGGTGGATGATAAGTACATCGAAGTCACCTTGTCTCCAGCTCCAAGGAAATTCTTTGGGCAAGTTGGTTGGCAAAGGAAGATGGGCGGCTGCAGGAGCGTAGCAAGGTTCACCCAGATACGATCCGAAACGAAACTGACTCAGACACACAAAGACTTCGTTCAGTTCCTTCGACATTTGCTGGAGAGAATAAAGCACGCGCTGAAGAGCTTCGTCATCAGAAATGTCGCTCTCCTGAACAGAAGGAATTCTGATATTTTGATTCAGTCCTGTACTCGATGAAGCTTCAAGGGCCTGCGTCAGATTATTACATTCATCACGTTGTGTTTTGGTAACTAAAATATTTAGACTTAGACCCGACACAGTCGTCTCAGATGTCGGGACACGTCTGATGAAGACAGGAGGAAGAAAGTAAATTCGATTTTCAAGATCAGGAAATGCTGCATGAACCCATTCCAGCCAGAACGTCTGTGCTTTCCTCAGTATTTCTGCCTGTAGAGATATGCAGACAAAATTGAATTTAGCTTTGAAACCAAGCAGACATATCAGTTTTCTTTAGTTGAAATGCTACTTTCATCGTACCTGCAGCTTCGATTACGACTAGAATGATCAGTTAATTTCTACCCACACCCTCCTAATCTTCATGCGGTGATGCATGAAGTTGATGCTGCCTTATGCTTAGTTCCTAAGATTTCAGCCCTGGGAGGTCACACGGACGGAGAGACAACGGACACTCTTTTTCTGAATTCTCCCACCCTCTACATCGCAATTCTTGTTTTGTCAGTCAGACACTTAATGAACTTATTTTCATGTCCCTCTGCTTGCCTACATACGTTAAAGACCACGAAGGAACCACAGGATGGACTCAAGTATTTTAGGAAAATACCTTTAGTCCTGTCACATCGGTAATCAGTCGGAGAGCTTCTTTTCTCTGACTGCCAGTTCCACGGATCACAAATGTCTTATGTCCGGGGTTAGAGGAAATTCTTGTGTTTATAGTTGACCCCGACGATTTTTTGACATCTGCCAGAAAATATTCAAAGTAACGTCAAAGCCATTTCTATGCGAAAACATTATATACAAATAGATCCACTTGAAGCCTGTAAGTTGGGTTTTAGAAACATTATCCCTACAAATGAGCATTTTGGAACAGATACGGATTTAAATATTCAGTTATAACTTATCTCTGTAGTATGCCTATTAGTGATGTCCAAACATTGAGAATTTTGTTTTAACATACAGACGCCACAAAGAAGAATAAGTTTAAAACTATTTTAAATGACCATACCTTTGATATCTATGCGGTCACACAGGGTATCTGGTACATCATAAAGGATTTCTGAAATGGAGTTTGATTTTCCTCGGCATTTCTTTTGTTCTGGACAATGCTTATTAGCCCTACTGTAATGCTGTAGAAACACACGCATTCACGCATATGCGCACACACGCACACACACACACGCGCACGCACATAGAGTGTACAACCCGAAAGTTAACATAAAACATTAGAACTTCGACTATTTACATTCCCAAAGTCGAACACTCGCTACTTACTCTAGTTATAATGTTCACTGAAATTCAAAGCACTTTAAGAGTATTTGGACACTGTCCTTGGATATAAGAAGTATCACCATTTATTATGGAGCCAGCCACAGGACCTGGGCGTAACTCTGAGCAAGGGTCTCCTCTTCTGCCTGGTGTATGTGTTTCTCCTCTTTTCCTTCCTCTTGACTCCCAGTTCTCAGTTACATTTCTTCCTTTCTGCAGCGCTCTTTACATCACGTGATCTATTTACCTCCCCCCTCACGTGCTTCCACCTTTAAACGGTGCATCACGTGGATGTACAACCCGCTACCTGTTGACAGGTGTTCCACTGTTTCGGTTTCCCGAGTTCACCGACCGCTCGTTGCTGTCTGCATATTGGGACTGTCGTCCTTGGCAACTGGAAGGTTTGTTAATTACCCCCCCCCCCAGTTCATGTACCGTATTTACTTTTTTGGTTACTACATTTACTTTTATGTTTTATGTGCTGACTAAGCCACCCTACAGTCCATAAGTCACCTAGTTCCGACAACTCAACAAACCATTCTGGTTTTAATGTGCCTGCTCTCACACACAGGGGAGGATAACAATAACAATACAGTACATCGCAGTAAAAACCATCTCAAACATTGTAGACATTTGGAGATCATCCCCACATCTATCAAAAGGAACAAAAAGCCAAACTTACTGGTCCACGACAAGAAAGTGCAACCAGTTATGTTTAAGCGATGTGCAGTATATTACACGTTGTAACAATATTGGCCTTTGTTGACATCGAAGAATAGAAGGAAAAAATAGGAAAGAAGAGAAGAACAGGAAAGAAAGAAAAGAAAAGTGTAAAAGAAAAAACAAAAAGAGAGAAAAAAGCGAAAGAGAAGGAGAGAGGGAGATGGGCGAGAAAAATTTGGACAGGTATATAAATCAGAAACAAACATGTACAAGAAGAATTAATAAATAAAGTAACAGAGACAGACAAAAATGGTTATAGTTTTGAGAAGGGGTGTTAGTCGCTTGGTTGACATTTGGCTTACGCATTCATGATCCATTCCGTTTCTGTCTTGAACAGAAGACCTGAAGACGGACACAACGGACGCATAACTGAGACGAGATTAGTCCAAGACCTAGAGAAAACGAACCAGTCAGATCAATTTGTAAAACACTGAACGAAACCGGAATATGATTTAAACACAAACTTAAGTCTCAGTTATTACTGACATAGACTTTGAATGGTGAGATATACAATGTAAATGTAATAGTTTGTAACGCATCCAGAGGAAGGAATTGTGTGGAATCGTATTACAAGTAAAATAAGAGTTACCTAGCCTGACTTCGAGGTCAAAAGCAATCTAAAATAGTACAGAGTAAGTTTCCTATTTATATAGCTTTATTCGCCCAGGGAATGAAAATAGCACAAATTATTGTGTGTGGAAGATTTCAATTTTGACTCAGCAGTTCAAATATTGCTATTTATCTATCTCTCTAGCTTTCCTCTCTCTCTCTTGCCTCTCTCTCTCTCCCTCTCTCTGAATGAAAAATTCCGATACCTTTTCTCTGTCTTGCACGTTTATCTGTCTTGGGCACATTTAGTTACACTGTGTGCGTGTCTCTATGAATGTGACAGTTCTGAACATGCTTGAAATGAAGCAATGGGACGGTTTATTGCTTGTGGATTGAAAACGAGACACTGACACGGGGTACATGACATGCATCTGCGTATGTGCACCCATAACCACTCACATATATAAAAGTGATTTCCTCCTAGACATACAGACGTGCACTTACTCGCATCCTTACACAGGCGCAAATTCTCGGCCACTCACACACATACAGAGAGAGAGAGAGAGAGAGAGAGAGAGAGAGAGAGAGAATCACCTTAGACCTCTCTTTCTCAGGTAGGGGGTAGGCATAAGCTGTCAAACAGGTACCAATGGATGTACCTACTGACATTTTCCTAGTTCCCTTCTGCTCATTCAGGCGCATGACAATACATAAAATGAGAACTTTAACTTTATAAAGAAATTAATGGAAGTTGAGAGGCATGTCTTCTCTGCTCGGCTAATGTTAAAAGGCAATCAACCACTTGCCGTTATCGTCAAGCCTGATAATCTGGTGCTAATGACCTGACCTCGGTCACTGTGCACGTAGTCCGGCAAAAGGTAACCTCGAAATTGTATCCAGGAAAAGTTGCAGTAATATTACTGGCGTCGTCATTGGCTTGAGTTCCACAAGATTGTTGACTTCACCGGTTACAGTCACCTTTATGATACGTGCACGCACAGAACGAAGCCAACGTTATGCCAGCCGCACAGCGTTGTGTGACATGTGACCTACTACCAGGGTACAAGGGGAGTTAACCGGAGAGGGGAGACACATTCATAAAGTGTTCATGCAACTTCATACACCTACATGTCTTTTGTCAGCACAAGAGAGAGAGAGAGAGATTATTTGTAAGGAAGGAAAAAGAGGGGGGAGGGGGGCAGAATGGTCGACCCGATGACTCAAACACCAAACAATAATCAATGTCACGGGTCACCATGAGACGGGGTTGGTAAACACAAAAAGCACCCCCTCTCACAGTAGACTCTACTGACATGTGGTTAATAATAATTTTAAAAAACCTGCATCGTATAACTACCCCAGGCCCATATGAGTAGACATGAGAAAAATCTAGTCATGACCTCCCGGCCTGCTGTATAAAACAACGCGTCACCGACACACTTGAACAGTTCCTGCCAAGTGCGTTGATACGAGCGCTTGACATTAGAAGTATTAATAAACAACCGTGAAAAAACTCTGTCCTTACTTGTGTAAGAAGACATTTGAGCCGCGCGAGAGGCACCGAAGGTAAGCAGCGTTTTTTCGCAATCAGTAGCCGTGAAAAATATACGCGACGTTCATATAAGCATTTAGATAAAGAAGTAAATATAAATTACAGATTAAATGGGTTATGTCCCCCTAGAAAGCAAATAATTACCTGTATATGACACGATTTTTTGTCGATTACTGCATTTTACATTGTGTATTTTCAAATCGAATCAATATTTTTTCCTTTGAAGATCTGCCACGTTCCTTACTTTCGACTCTCTCTTTGCTACGTGTATGGGTACGGTAGGCTCCATTGACTGCATACGTCAGCATACGGTTGTGTCTAGCGTTGCCAGTACTTTGTTGGGGTTGTCATTTGACGATTTATAGCGCTCTGTCCTCATTTGTTCTTGTTTGATTTTTTCCTTTGTTTTGCAGTACATTGTTGCGCACGTTGGTTCGACTCACAGCTTTCGATTACCCGTTATGATCCTTGGCTTATGGTTGTTGCTGCTGCTTCCTTCATGTACAGAAGGTTGGTAACCACTAGTTAGTTAACAAATATCTGCCCCGTGTGCCGTAGCATCGAAAATGTTCAGCCCCTTACATGAAGCCGATGCACCATAAATTATCTCGTGCGGCACAAACATCTGAGACCAGTGACGTCTCGTAGCATATATAACTAGCCCGGGAGCACGGTCCAAAAGCCTAGCCAAGCCAAGGCCCACTGCTGCTCTTGTCGGGTTAAGGCACACAGACCGAGAATTCCACCACCCCAACCCCCCAACCCCCCAATCCTACTCCCCGCCCGAATTACCACCATGGCTAAAGAATCGTCGTACCACATTTTTCGCTTTGTCTTTATCTTATAAGTCTTGAACAGAGATTTTAATAAATTGTTACGGCATGTAGATAGTTTATCATTTATAGTTCAGATTATTTCTGTATTAGGCAGGACAAAATCGTGTGGCAAAGCAAGTGTTTGTGATGCGAAGTCGTTTCCGATCCGATAGCATTTAGTTGTATTACTTCAGTAGATTCACTTTCACACACACCACATGCAGATGTGAAAGGCACTGTTCAAACTATTATACTTGAACTTTAAGAATTGTGTCATAATTGTCATGTTCCCACTTTTTAAAAAAAATTACAAAACCTAAACCATGAAATGGTTTTGCATATTTGTGATGCTTGTTTAATCCTGATGAGTTGATCACTTCATTAAATTCTTTCTCTTACAAAGACACACGCCACAGTTCCTAAAAATACATGAATTTTTCCTGACTGTCCAGGAGTTTCTGTGCTCAAAGTAGCAACCTAGCTACTATGTTAGGCCACTAGTGTTTGCATGTGAAGTCTAAAAAAAACTCGATCTTTTATCTGAATAAGAAATATTTAACATAAAAGGAAAAACAACAGTAGCAAGAAATTATGGTGTCGGCTGTAGCTGCATTAATAGCTGTAAGTCACTTGTTAAGTCGTATCTGTCTTGTCCACACGTACATTGCTAAAGAGAACCACGACACAATACCCGTACTACGTTCATCAAACTTTACATGAGTATTACACCATTACCACGTACTTACCGATGAAAAAAGGCTCGTAGCTGTTCTTTGTCGCTCCGTACACTCAAAAGCTCAAGAACTCACCATAAGTGAAAACCACCCTCAGCATTGCACAGGTAAAAAAAAATAAGCAGACGATGAACGGATATTACCGTTTGTATTTTTAGATCTTTTATTTCTCCTTTCTGACTAGACCACTTTAGTTCTACAAATGCGGGCTTAAGCCTTTACAAAGTATTGCTTTCACGATTTTTCTTTTTATCATGCTCATTGTCATTGTAGGGTTCCTGCGTATCTCTGCCGAGATCAAAGGTTGCTGCATCAGTTCTACTTCTGACAATTTCACAAAATACATGTCTTATTATTTGTTTTCTATATTTGAGTAAATTTGAAACAGAAATAAACAATACAGTTTCTGTGTTTAGGTTACAATTAAATATCATTAAATCTTTACTGGAAACATTTCGTTTTAATTAGAATAATATAATTCCAGACAGGTACAAATAATAATAATTATTATTTTTCTGTTACTATGGATTTTGTGTGTTTGTGAATATTGTCATATGCTTGAAAACATGTTTCAGGAAGCACAGCAACATGTGAGGCAACTGACGGGAACATCTTAAACTGCAAATTTTCAGAAAACATCAACTCGTCACATAAGGATTTTGTAGTCTATTTTTATCCCGACGGTGGAGGAGAAGGTAGTTACTAAATTACGTACATTTATACGAAAATAACTTACCACTTATTGTCCATTTTCAGTCGTGATTTGTTTCTTACAAGGAAACCTTGACAGGTCCGAGTTATTATGTTGACACTGGCATTAGATGGCTAACTTTAGAACGCGTTACTGCATAATGTACGAATGTAAAAAGGTCATTGCTAGGGTGTGGTGTCACGTTTTGAGTCCGGTAAAACTAACAATTTGCATCATAGACTTCTGTGAAAGTCATCTCTATTAAATATTATTCTACATGTTTTACACAAAGTTTTACTTAAAGTTCACGTATCTAGGCTGGCACTTAACGACCACAAAAAATTCAAGTGGCTTCAGGCGACGTGTGAACGGAATCTTTTTCTAATTAGTTTCTAGCAGGTTACGTTCTGTTAAAGCAACGCTCGGGGTTTTACATGTCTTCTCTTAGAGAGCTTTTGTCTTGTGTATACACCAGATATAAACATAGTCAAAATCTCGAGACAGTTTACCAACCAGTTTAATTCAGATCCCTTTCTTTAGATTACACCATAACTATTTGTGTCGGACTGCACCTTTTTTATCAGACTGCAATACAGCTCTGCTTGAACACTTTTATTAGTAATATATACTTTTTGTTACAAAAGTAATGCGTATGATTTTTTTTTATTAAATACAAATTTAGAGCAATTAAGTGATTTTATTATATACAAACATTTTTTTAAAAATGAGTTTGGGATCAGTTTTAGATGCTGGTACATCTGTATTCTTTTCCTCTAATTTTTTGAAAACGTGTAGTATACACTAGAATGTCTCAAAGACAAAATAGTCAAAATCTGTGTTAAAACAAAGGGAGAACTAACTAATGAATTGTTCTTGACCGTGCTGGACAGAAAAGCTGGTTGACTGCGCGTGGACAAGCGACGGACTCCACTGCATCCGACAGAAGGGTTTCGACTGCAAGCCACCTGTGACCGACAACGCCGTCATAAACGTCCCCACACGATTCGTAAACAAAACCGGAAGTTACAGATGCAACCCTGACGGCTACCGTCCTGACGAGATCACACCCTGTCGTTTTTCTGGAAGTCAAGGTAAAAGTGTAGCTTGGACTCCATGTGAATCCGAGTAGATCCTAGTGCTATAAATAGTAGCAGTCTGTGGGTTCTAGCGGCAGACACACGGAAGCACCTTGCCACTCATGGTTGATTTATTTTGACTGTTCTATATTTTACAAAAAGACGTACGGTACTTCACCCTATTTTATATAAACACGTAACGATGTATATCGCGAAAGATATATGTTCTTACAATTAGAATGGGAATTCTTAACAATAATTACCAAACATTTAGATTATTTTCTTAATTCTTCAGCTAGTTAAACGCTGTAACAAGCCAATAGATAGTTACATGTTATCATACTTGAAAAATATTTTATAAATTTTCACAGCGATTTTTTTCCTGTGTGCATGTCTCTGTGTGTATGTCTGCTTTTGAGAGAAAGATAGAGAGAAGGCATGTGCATGCGGCAAGAGACAGAGAAATAGAGAGAGCATATGAAATTAATTAAACGTATGCGTATATGGTTTACAGGTACGGAGCATTTCTCAGCTTGCGACGCAAACACGACTTTGTCAGGACCTCAGGTGAACTGCACGTTTTCCTTCAGTGTTGAAAGCTTCAGTGTCATGCGGAATTCCAGTAAGGGTTTCCTTCTGGTCTAAAACAGATTTGTGTAATAATGCGCTGTGTGTCTATGACTTCCTACATACTTCATTGTAGTGACCCTCTGTGCGTGCGTGTACATCCGCAGTGTACGTGGAACGTTCTACGCTTTGGGTCCATGCGCCTGTGTGTTTGAATTTATCTGTGAATTTCCCCCTTTGTCACACCAGTCAGTTTCTAAACATCATTTTGATAGAAAAATTAATTAATTAATTTTGATTAAATTTTTGGTAGCTGTTGTAGCGTCTTTCAAGAAGTCGGAATGCCAGAGTTCTGGTCCGTGTCGTCACATGCCTGGAAACGGCCGTGACGTGTACAGCATAACGCTGGACATGCCAGACTACCCACACGGCGAATTACTTTGCCACCCAGATCGTTCCTTTTCTGGACTGCAAGTCAATGGGTGCAGTGTGAACATGAAGTCCAACCCCCCTGAAAGTATGATGCTAGCAAAAGATTAATATATACATATAAATAATTGTAGAGTGAAATTTGCTTTACGTATAAAAGCCGTTTTGGTGGAGGAAAACGGGGGCAATTTTAAAAGCGACTCAACGAGTTTAGACCCCAGAAATTACGATCGATTCATAGCTAACAATCCTCTTTGAAGTTTTATTTATAATTTTTTTTCCAGTTTATTAATTTGTCCTTGCTGGAATTGTCTGTCAGGTTCACTTCTTTATTCGTTTTGCAGACTGTTTTCAAAATATCCTTTTCTACCCCTGTGTTTTGCTTGTTTTAACAATAAACACTTCGCGAGCTCTAATGATTTCTAAAACAGTGTTGTACCTTTTGTTTAAGGTGCTTCAATCCCCATTGTTCTGCCGGTGGCTTTGTCAATTGGATGTCTGCTAGTTTTGGTGTCAACAGTGACTTTTTTCATGTGTATGCGAAGAAGGTTAGGCAAAAAGTTTCTTTGATATTGGTTTTATGGAATCCTCTCAGAAAATAAATAATGGTACGAACCATTTTTACCCTTTGAACTAACACCTGATTATGATTAATAATGCTAGAAGATGCCGTTATTATTCAAAATTTCTTAACGGTTCACTGCTTACAACAGTGACAACTGATCCGCCTGCTGCTCGCTAGCAAAGGTGTGCTGATTGCTGGCCATGGTCTAATGGTAGCTGAACACGGTCACCTACAAAAAAGAAGCACACATAAAATAAAATAAGTGGATTAAAAGTCAGAACAGTTATTTTTTCTACAAACTTTCTTTTTTGTGCAGGAACTCCGCGCATAGAGCAACTTCGAAAGAGCTGGAACCGCTCTAGCCTAGTTGATGGTTGTGTCCCTTGAGCTCGCCGCTTCAGCAGTAATGTTTTGATATCGACGCAGTTACAAGTGGAATACACCAGACCTGGGCATACATTAGCAAAGCAGATCAACTACAGCAAATGAAGTCAAAAACATATTGGATATCTCAGTGTCATCTATCTTAGCTGAACTGTTTACCTACCTGAGACGAGATGAGACAGCATAAGGTCTTTTTTCCTGGTCTTATTCGACAGCATTTTTACTTCGAAAAGACTCATGCCAGAATCGATGTACAGCTCTCGGTGTAATTATTTTTCAACATTTCAACTCTTATGTGTAGTGACGACATAGGTAACGATAGTGGTGATGCAATGAGCTCCTTATCTCGGAAGTGGTGTTAAGCAGTTGACAGCGGTGACCAGCCTACGTCCCTCAACACCTTCCCGTAAAGGATCTCTTGAAATATATTATTTGGCTATTTCGGTACAGTTTTCGATCAAATTAAAAGTTCCATAAATAAAATCGAAAAATGAAATGAACTAGATCAGAGCTCTAAAATATTAGGTTGCATATTTACAAGGGACGACCACCAAGTTTTGCTTTGTCGCAAGTCTAAGATTCATAATGACAAAGTTCAAGTCGCCCATTGTTGAAAAGTGAGTGTCGCGAAGTCTCTGTGACAAAAGCGCCTCGTCCTGTCAGAAAATAACGTGAAAAAGGATTGACAGATTCTAATTTCGCAATAAGTATGGGAAGCATCAATGATTTTCTTTCTTTTGTGCAGGACTTTTCAAGGTATCTTAGGTAAACATTTCTATAGAACACGAACCCCCAGTGTAAAGTATCCCTCTTCTCTATCACATAAAAAGAAAACCAACACACACACACACACAGATACAGACACCCTCACACACACATATAAATATATATATATATGTGTGTGTGCGGCCCGCGGATGGTTAAAGAAACTGTGAAGTGGACTGCTGTTCCAAAAAGGTTGGCCACCTTGGTATACGGAGACCACAACGTGGTTACAATTAATCATATGAAAGACTTTTTTAATGTCCATACTTAACTCCTTAGCTAAAGATACCAGATGAGGTATCTTTGTAAACGTATTACAGCTAGCATCTCTTCTGGGGATTCAATGTAGGCCTGTTAGAAGTATTTTCTTTAGTTTCTGAAAAGGAGATTATGTGTACTGACAACCAGAACAACACAGGTAACGACTGTGGCGCGCGCGTAATGCGCTGCTTATTACGGCAGTAATGCCTTGATAAATAATCAGTTTGCATACGGAGACCACAACATTGTTACAATCAATCAAGAGAAAGATTTTTTATATATAAAAAACATTTGTCCATACTGTTAAAGTTACCCAGATGAGGTATCTTTAGCTAGATTCTGATGATTGGATGTAGGCCTACTAGAAGTATTTTCTTTATTTGCCGCAAGGTAATGCTTTGCAATGGAAAAGGCTTCCAGTCCGTTGCTTCTTCTTTGTGTCTTCAATGATCTACAAATACATACAGTTCGTATGCTATACTACATCCAGAATAAGCTTGTTTATCTATTATGTGATTATGTTTGGTGCCTGCATACCTTCCTATTAAAAGCTTGTGCTTATATCGTTCTGTGTGTGTGTGTGTGTGTGTGTGTGTGTGTGTGTGTGTGTGTGTGATTGTGTGATTGTGTGATTGTGTGTGTGTGTGTGTGTGTGTGTGTGTGTGTGTGTGTGTGGGATTATTACATGAACGTGAGTGCTTTTAAACTCTTTTAAATGATTTCGTCTTGATCTGAAGTAAAAGGTGGAAATAGATCCACGCTTGTGTTTGTTTCGGAGGGATTGAGGCTTCTAAAAAATTGCAAACACGAACACGCATTCACGCATACATCACACGCTCATTAAATTAAAGAGATAGGTTTATTTAAACAGTATTTCAACTCTTTAAACAAGAGAAGTTTTATTTCCCTTAAACATAGGTGATATTCTAACCACTATAAATGCTCTCTCCCTCACTGTCCATTGTAATGCTAACTCGACTTACTCAGGTAATTTCGCAAAGCGACTGACCAGCGATGCATCTCAACGAGGTGCCATCCTTCCTAGGGGAAGACCTGACAGATAATAGTTTAATTAACAAGGGGGTGGTCTTGGACAAAGACCCCTAGCTGATACTAGAATCACGTCACTTGCTGCGTGCTAAATAGACTGAAGGTGGCAAAGACACATCATTACCCCATCTGTTACCCATGTAACTGTATTGCTATTGTCCCTACACTCCTACCCTCATGTGACTACAGGCAGCAGCTGCATAATGAGGCTAGCCTTTCAGGACCAGCCAAGTGCTGGGTGATACGCCCGGAAGGTCATGCGACGGCCTGACACTGCACTGGACATTAATTTTAAGAAGAGTTCTTTTAATAACTGGGGGAGGGGGCAATCAGCAGCCTGCAATTGACAGCTGTCGGGCTAGTTGCATGAGCGGAGAACCCAGGGGACTCGAGGCTAATGACAAAAGTGCTCAGCTCCAGTAACCCCAGAGGACGTCGTAAGTCTGTCCAGTCAGCGGACAGCGGGCAGACCAGCACCTGGTGCCATAAATTAGAATGCCTAATGCACGATCGCCTGCATTTAAGCAGGCTGTGCCAGAAACCTAAAAATGAGATTCAGACAGAATGCCTTAGAACGAGGCGAAGTTACGAGAGGCGAAGCTAGGATGGAAGGCTGAACCTTTTATGACTTTCGTTTGGATCTAGCGACTAATACAGCTCCAACGGCTACGAAAAGGGAGAAAAAGTTAGGTCTAGAGTAGAAACACAAAGAGCAGAGATCCTAGCAAGAAATAGTAGATATGTTGCCATTTCAATTATGTTTTGTAACCTGCAGAAGACTCTCGGCCAGCCAAGTAGTAACTAAAAACTCTTAGAACTTTTTCGTCGGCCTAGGATCGGTTGTTTGCCAGTGTGAGCCTGGGTGATATGACGTAACACCCACCATCGGGTCGTGGGACAAAACACATCCATTACAATTTACAGTCATCCATTAGAAGCTCTCTTCTCACACTCACCCAACAGTCAGAGACGAGTAGGAATACTTTACGTGTGGGTGTGGGTATAAAAAGAAACATCTGTTACAACGTTTTCGAATGTCTAGTACGTGCTAGCATTTGATTTGAGAGTTAGACATTTATTTTAGAAATATTTAAACTACCTGTATCCTTGTTATCTATAAACTCCTTGCTAGTCAGAAAAGATGTCAAAATATACTCAAAACTAAAAGAACGCAAATTGACACAAGGCCAAGGACTACTCACATTCATGCATTCGGGTACAATGACAGCAAGAAAAATTAGGTTAACATGAGGTCCCATTGTCTGTTTGAGTGTAGGCTTTGATAAAGACGTGCCTGGCTGAAAAGAATGTCACTTGTGGCGAGCTAAACTCGGACAGTGGTTTTCGCTCCTGAAGCGAACACAAAACCATCAAGACTAGAATTCCAAAGACAGTCGAATTCGCATCATCCACTCAGACGTCCGCATCAGAGTATGGAGGAGGCGGAACGACAGGTGGACCAGGTGCTGAGGCCTGTCGTCGTGCTGACATGAAACCATCCCTTCATCATTGTGCTTTCCTGACAAGAAACATGGCTACATGATGCGTCACTCAAGCGCCGTCAAGACAGATACACTGTTGCAACATTTCATTCACTGACAATCCAACAACAGTGCAACACTCAATCTTCCATTGCACACTGTAGTTTAATGGAACTTTCTCACTTTCAATCAGGAAACAAACATTTTGCTGTTAGATTATAATATTTAGGATTCGCCTTCTTTGTACAGTAAACGGACATGTCTTCGTAAGTGACCTTACTTTCCCGCCAATTCTGTATGCACTAAGCCGACCCTAGCATATTTTCCTACGCTATGGATCTATCTTATGAATTTTTTTATCACAACGACAGCTGCAAAGCGACACCTACATTGCACAACATCGGACGATTTCGGTTCTGATTTCGCGCCAAATCCCACCCATCTTTTTGGTAGACAAGGCTCTTTACCCAATCCTACTTTGTAGATTTGTCACGTGATCTAGAGGCCGGTTCAGACTAAAATAGTTTCAAGTCAGACACCCGCACGAAGCTGAGAAGAACGGACGCATTCCAGGTTCTCTGTGACAGTTCAACCGGCTTGAAGTACGGTCGTTTGGTAGAAGCCTCTAAAGTTAGGTGCACAAATTTCCACGAAAGGGAAAGTTTAAGGGACAGAATATCTTCTATCCTAGTTTGGAGTGTGTAAGGTGGAAATACACGCAGTTTTCTGGCGAACCGGTGAGGTTGGTACTCGACTTCAAGATGGCGCAGTCTTGAACTGAGCTCGGAAACCAGTGGAAAGTTCAAGAACTTTTCAGCTGCAACGCACACTGTATTTCATCTCCAGCTTGGATTTCTCTGGTTGAGTCTCAAGAAGTTAGAATAATTCTGGCAGTGGGCTAGTGTGATGTGGACTGTGTCCCAGTCTTCGCATCGAGAATTCTTGCGCGTCTGGCCAGATCTCCCCGACAGATCATCCCCCCAGATCTATTGCGTATGATCGAATGTCGCCGGATTACAGTGTTTTTGATCCATCTCATACTTTTGAAATAATGCCGATGACTATTTCCTAATAGAATCCCGCAGGTGGATAACATGTTAATCTAAAGCTGGAATATGAAGATTTAACGGACAAGAGTTTATCTTCAAAATGTATTGATCCGAAAAGTTAGGAAGAAGAAGAAAATAGCTCCGCCCGAAAGACTTTTCGTGAATGGAACTATAGTTAAGTGAAAACGGAGAATCATTCCTACAGCTTATATAGAGGAACTTTTCAAAGCTGTATTTTGTCTTCCTTGAATGTAAGGACGAAAGAGAAGGAGGAGAGTGTGACAGTAAAGACAGACATCAACATAGGCATTGATCGGTTGGGATAAGATGTAATACTACCCATCGCAACAGACAGGCCTCTGGTAGGCCTTCCACAGGAGTGTCCCACGACGTAGAGCACGCCTATTATTTCTTACAAGGATCGGGGAAATTAACTGAATTACTTCTAAACAACCCCTGATCTACGACACGTGCTACACATCCAGCAGCACGGCAACCTCACCTTTCAGCATGACAACGCCCGCCCACACACGGCAAGGCTGACCACGGCCTTCCTGCAGCACAACAACGTTCAGGTGATGCCCTGGCCCACCGTGAGCCCAGACCTGAACCCAATCGAGCATCTCTGGGACCACCTGCAGAGAAGTGAACGCTGTCCAGCCGAGACAGGCGACAGCTCGCCACCTGGAGCAAGCCCTCAGGCAGATCTCCGCAAACATGCCTATGGTGGTGGTGAACCGTCTGGTGCGCTCCATGCCCGCCAGGTGCCAGGCCGTTCTCGGCGCCAATGAGGGAAACACCCGCTACTGACTCTGGACTCTGTGTTCGGACGTTTGTGTTATTCTGAACGCACATTGTGCAGAGACTCACTCAAGTGATTTTTTTTCGAAAATGGATCTATTCTAACGCAATAGAAAAACTTACCATTCCTATTTGGGTTTCTTTTGTTTTCAGTATATATTAAGTGTGTGTGTGCGTGTGCGGGCGCGCGCGTGTATGTGTGTGCGTGCGTGTGTGTGCGTGTGCCCGTATGTGCGTGTGTGTGTGTGTGTGTGTGTGTGTGTGTGTGTGTGTGTGTGTGTTACTTGCTACTTCATTAATCTTTGATTAAAATTTTCATTATATCGTATACATGTGTCTGGAAAATTGGACTACGTAGATGTGTAAGGATTTTTCAGTTCAGTGTAGTTTTTGAATTTTGAGCAATCTTCTACCATAATATGTGATCCGATGTTTTTGATTATGAACGATTTGATTTTCCTTTGTTTTTTTTGTATATCATAACATTCCTTGCTTATTCTGCAAATAATAACTTTATCCTTTTCAATCTTTGAAAAAAAGTACAGTTCGTGTTCGATGTCTGAGTGGAAGGGTGAATGGCGTATGAGGCAGTGATCTGTTGCGTGAGTCAGAAATGTAAAACAGTTTTTTTTAGTCCTCTAAACTCGGTTGTGCCAGAGATCTTCTATCATAATATGTGACGAAATGTTTTCCAACAGGATCTCTGTCGGTGTCTGGGAACAACAGATCCCGCTGACATCACCGGTCTGTGTGTGTGCTCTGATCAGTTGTCTGACCCCCAGGCGCCATGGGACGTCCGTAGTGACGTGCTGAGGGAACTCGGGGACTGGTGGAACAGACGTGTGGCTGTGTCTGGGCTTGACAGTCACATGACCTGTGACAATTACAAGACGCTGGTAGCAAGGTCAGTTCTACAA
>SMGT01002717.1:0-35330 GCA_004794575.1 Lanistes nyassanus
CCCTAGCAACTAGCCTGGGCTACCCTACACATTAGGGTCCTCGCTTAAACGTAGGGGTAAGCGGATAGGTACATCTGTACCCTTAGCAATTCCGGTGGCTTCTGCTTACCATGGTGACAGACAGAACCGTCAGTGCGCCCTCAGTGTCGTTCACCTCAAGGATGAGGTTGCGTTTGAGCGGCCGGGAATGTGATGGACGCAGCCATCACGGAGACGGTTTCGCCACCACCCGCTCACAGCGGGCGGTATCAGATTACAGGCTGGATACCGCCAGCGTCACGTGACTGACGTGCGGCGGCATTTTTAAACGTGCTAGCTTCACTCTCTTTAAACGCTTCTATACTCTTTTAGAATAACTACACACATTAACAACTAACATCTTCGTATTCTACTCGATATGCTCTTTCTTTAGATAGTAAACTTAACAACCATCTTTATAGATTAGGTTAGTTTGTAGGCTAATTTCCTATCTGTATCTATTCAAATTAGCTAGCTTAACTGCATTTGAGCGTAATTATCTCTATTTCCTCATCAGTCTACTAAACTGTCCTTTACACTAACATGAAGAGCGAAGCGCACTCTATTCATCACGTATTTCCATGTTCTTGTGTATATATTCTTCATTTTTTTATCTATACTTTTGTGCGGGCAACAAACACAAAATGTGCTGCCCGCGTTAATTTCACCCGCTAGCTCGGGCTGTTGCTGGCAATGCTTTCATTGTGGCCCGCCCCCATTCATTGTCGCTCTATAAAAGGGGGGGATCGGACCGGTCGAGGGGGAGTGAGCCCTGGCCGACGGACAGTGTTGGGCAGCAACTCAATAAAGTATGGAGAACGAGCTGTAACAAAGGCCTGCCCCTCTGTTGGAAGAAAGAGAGAGAGAGAGAGAAAGTTTGCGAAGCGAACCCGCTTCATCACACCTCAGTCACTGATAACTTTGTGTCATAACAGTCTGTACCATGCTTTCACGAAGGTTGGGGTTAACGACATAAGACCGAAAGATGTGTACGTTACCGCTTTCCGAATGGTCTTCTACAAAATAAAGAATCTCTGCGCAGCAAGTTATAGCTGCCTAGGCTGCTGACGCATAGCGCCAGAGACTCGTGGTCAAACCAAGATGGACCCGGTAGATGAAGATTGCAAATGCTCGACGTGTAAACTCCAAAGCGCTCCTTCAGCGTGAAAACTCACGAAGATATCCACCATACTCCAAGGGAGGGTGGTACTCAAAAAAAAACCAACCACTTTCTCTTCACTATATCCTCAGGAAAATACTCCAACACTGGTCTTCACTATATCCACAGGAAAAAATCCAGCACTTGAACGGAGATATATATCCTCCCACCTGCTCGATCTCTCGGGGATGACACAGAATTCCCCCCCCCCCCACACACACCACTGGAGAGTCGCACAGATAAGAAAAGTCCCCAACAATTGACGAGACACTCAAAGCACTGCAGAGAACACTCTGGTGTTTACTATCGAACACACCTCCACTCTCTTCCACACAGAACCCCCTACCTCTCTCCCGCCATCGCCCCTCTCTGAGCGAGATTTTCTTCTCCCCTAACACTACTCAGTTGGTGACTGAAGTAACTGACCAGTACTCATCACTCTTTCTCTGTACTCACCAATACTGGCAATAGTCAATGGACAATGATGACAAGTTATATCATTTTAACACAATTCTTGTATATGGATAATCAATTCAGAAAGTAACTTACAAGAAAACAAAAAAATAATAAACTGCTATAATCAATTAATAACAACCATCTGGGCTTATATCAAAGTTTACGCCGCTGGAGAATACATTGATGCACACCCCCATGATACCTGCACTCAAAAGTTACGCGCATATGCGTCCGTGACACTAATATGAATGTCTCTTGTCATTCTGAGCTTTAGATAGCTTCTACTTAGAGCACAGCTTACAATAAATAGTAAATACAGTATATATTATATATAGTATATAACAGTATACAACTGTAGGTAATGCCACAATAAAAGATGGTTCTGATCACCCAAGTCACCCTTTTAACCACAAACCCTAAAAATGGTACAGGAAAACCTCCAATGTGTGGCCCCTTTTAATAAGCGAGACCCCCTCCATTCCTGTATGGGGACACTTCTGATCAGCCCAGATTTGTTTCCAAAACTAAACGACCTTAGACCAGCGGTCACCTGCTGAAAACAGAAAGGACAGTGACATCAGGGTCAAACTTGAACTTTATCTGTCCATGATATGCTTTTCAGCTCTTAGCAACCTTCCTTTTTTTTTACATTCTCTTGCACATGCAACTTCTAAGAAATTGTACCCACATGCTTCCTGTTTAGTGTGCCTTTACTCTTTACAGTTTAGATCATCAAGTCAGTAAATGATCATGAATCTCCCACATGAAAACAAAAATTCCTAATGCATGATCAGCCTGTAAAGTTTTTTTAGGAGAGACAAAAAGTAGAAAATCTTTGTGCGATATTGCAAAAGAGTTGGGATAATGAAATACGCAGATTTCTCACATCATCCTTGGAGAATGGAAAAAAGTGCTGCTCCTATCTGAAAAACGTCAAGAAAGATGATCTATGAAGATTTAAATCCGCATGGGATTGGTTCTGCATTGCATTTTCGAAGAATGTACCAGTCAGTGAATGTCCCATGCAGGCACAATTCTATGCTTTCCATCTCACCCCCTCCAATTGTAGGGTAAAAAGTTAAGATGGAAAAAGTCAAGGGAAAATGTCAAGGAAAAAACTTTAAAGTCAAAGGAGATAAGCCTTTGACTTTTTAACCCTATGCACCGAGGAAAAAAGGTGAAAAACTTCGGTCCAATTTTTCTCCCTTGACTTATTTTCCATGTGTCTATATATATTTCTATGCTTTTCTTGTTTTTTTTTCTTCAAATGGTATGTGGTAAGAATAAAACAATTATTTCAATATACAAAGACACTGTTAGTGTTAGTTGGTCATTATTTTTGTATCATGTGCAATAAACAAAATACTAGTGAATTACTACTAGTATAATGATCATTTATAAATGCATAGTAAAGTGTTTTACGTACTCCACATTACTGCTGCTTAGGATGGGGAGCAAAATTTTTTGGGGGTATACAGAAATTTTTTTAAGGTAAAAGACATTTTCATTGCTAACAAAGTCCATGCAGTGGGGAACTTTCTCCAAAAGAAAACAGTTTTCAGCATTTTAGCCACACAAATATCAGTGTGTGTGCATGGGGGTGTTTTTACATGTGTGTGTGCATGTGTCTATGTGGAAGGGAGCAAATACAAAATTTTAAGGATGGAGAAAAGGAACAGGTGACTGCGGCTTCGGGTAATAAAGCTGACAGCTTGTCAGCCGAGTGACTTTTATTTTTTTTTTATTCTTTATTTATCTGTCTGTATCTGTTTGTGCTGTCCTGAAGAAGGGGCCATGCCCCGAAACGTCGACTTGCTGTCTAATTCCCGCTTTGGGATTGTTTGAAGCAATGCCTTGACAGCCAGTCAAAATGCATCTTGCTTTAGTTCATAGAATTCGGTGGCAAAGAAAAATGAAAGATTTACAACTTCAGCAAAAATGTAAGTCAGCAGATTCAAATACCATAATATTTTCTGTGTCACTAATACTAAATAATATAGCAAACTATGCTTAGAATGAAACTCGCATCATAAGGAAAATCCCTTTCATCATCTCCACTTTGCAGACCCATATTTGAAACAAAGATGGCACCGGCTGTACTCAACTTTTGTGCCTAGTGTACCGGAGATGGTTGAGAAAGCTAGGAGAGATTTACACCAGTTAGTTGTAAAACTATTAGAATTAGAACTTATGAAATAAAAATTACCTCTTTTCCAGGCTCATAGCTCCCAATAACAGCATTGCACAATAATTCCACAGTCTCATTGGCCTTGTAAGATTCATAATCAGGAGTAACAGATGTGTTTATGTGGCTGGGAGGAGCTGAAAAAGCAAACAAGTCCATGTTGACAGTATATATTAACATAGATTAACATACATTAAGAAAAGGGCATAATACCAATGTGGTTGGTTTGGTCTATAGTCTGGAAACAGTGATCTGGATGAAAGTAAATGTTTCAGAAATTGCATCAGTGAATTTGACTGTGTACAACCCCCCTGAAAAGATTGTTGTAAAATACTTTTCATGGACTTGTACTAAGTAATAGTTTTGTGAGAAAATAGTGTAATTAAAATTGTAAGTCTCGCGAGACCGCGACCGGAAGTCTCGTGAGACCGCGACCAGGAACATTTCCGATTGCGCGGGAAACATGTGTTCGGGGTCCTTTTCATTGACGCTGTGTAACCGTTGACATCGTGGCTTCACTTGCCACTCTTGTGGTCTTGCTTGTGCAGGCAAGTACATTGTACTTTGTTCTTAGTTGTTACGATGCCAATGATAGTTGTAACCGGTTTTGATGCATTGAATTGTTTGTGCTGAGCTTGACACGCAAGCGTGATCTTTTGAAATGTTTTAAACACGCAGAGCAGTACTGCGATGATTAGAGAAAGTTATCAGTGATTTTGTTGGTCTATGAATACTTCAGTTTGATTTGTGATCTAATATTCAGCTTTGTGTAAAAGTAACTGGCTAGGTCGAGAATTAGTAGATCGTGAGGCCGTATAGTCACGAGAATTATGTGGAATCTTGCATTTGATTGCAGGGCCACGGTTCTTCATCTTCTTTACGTTTTCTTCTCTTACGGTCCTTCCTCACCCATTCCACGTTTCCCTTTCGTCATTTGGTTTATTTCCTTTCCCTACACGTTTTCCTCTCTCGAGTTTCTTTTCTGAGTTCTCTCCTTTTACCCATTTTGGTTTTACCACGTGCACTGGGCCTGTGTAGTAGGATAGTAGTGTATCAATTATATGGTTGAGGACAGTGTTAGCAGGGGTGATTTATTGTTGTTGCTAGTTGTGAGAATTCTTGTTCCTTTATTTTTTATGTCCATGTCTGTTGTTAGTATTATGTTAATAAATGTCATGTTTGTTGCTATCACGCGTCTGTAGTTGAGTAAGTTGCAATTTGGACACCTGTGTGAGTGCTTAAACCGGGATTGAGCCCACGTAAAATAAATTCTTTTGTAACTCCCAACAGCGCACACTGGTAAATTTGGTCTTTGCCATTTGGGCCACGTGTGTGCCGGTTACAACTGCTTATAGTTATACAGCAAGAAACTTTTGGAAATCTTATAGGTTTTCAGGGATCAGTCTAGAAATGCTAGCACTGCACATTTTTGTGGGCCAATATTTGTCAACAACAAGCAGCAGCATCCAACATTAACAAAAATAATATTGAAAATAAAAGACAAACATTATTCTGGTTCATAACTAAAATTAAAATAAGCTATTATATTAGGGGATTTTTTGTTGTTGTCCCAGTGCATTCAAAACCTGTAGCCCAATAGAAATCTGCTATGGTTGTCGGCGCATTGGAGAGGAGTGTCTCAATGACTTTTAGAGGTTTGCCAGCAAGGGATGTCACTGGTGTTTTCTTATAGCGGAATCATTTTTTCTATCGAGTTCCTTACCTTTGACCACAGAATACACAACTTCTTCTAAACTGTGCTCTCAAAACCAAGCAATCTTGTTTAGTGGTTAGTGAGACAATCGTGCCAGCCCATTTTCTGTATTCACTTGGATATCTTTTGTTCAATGCAGCATTTTACACAGAATTCACACTGGACGGGTTTCAGGTCGGAACCATTATATTGTTTTACAAAAATTTTTTTTCAGCCTGCATTGGAATTAAGTTTTTACCAGTCACACAAAATGGCAGCATGTGGCTTGCGGGAAAGATCACTGTGCTTTTTTTTAATTTTATTCAGATGTAGTTTATGACAGTTAACCCTTTAACTGCCCCAACTGTATAACGTACGGCCCTGCTTCTGTATTGTCGTACGCCAGGGAACGTATCTCGTACGGGCGCTCGATAACATGGTTTAGGCAAAAAAATTAAAGGGACAAAACTCTCCCAGTTGTTAACGTTGCTGAGAAAATGATTCAAGAATAGATTGCCTCCCTTTATTTCGCCGGAACATGAATTTTCAAAGCAATCTAATGAGAATTAGTGCAAGCACCTCGTACTTTTTCCAAGATGGCGTCGTCGAGTGGTGAAGCAAGCAACCGATCAACCAGGTTTCGCCGGTTATCAGCTTTTGATGTGGTCAATGAAATTGTAAACGATAATGACAGCGGAGAAGAAGATTTTGAAGAATCAGATGCCAAAGACTCAGACAGAACACAAGCGAATTTCGGAGAGAGTGGTATGAGTATGTTGAGTGACACTGATAGTGACTATGACAGTGACTGTGACAGTGACTTCGTGCCCACAGGTGATGACGGTGGAGTAGCTTCAAAATATACTTTTGATTTAGAGGCAGAGGCAGAAATACAAACAACTGCAAGTAACGGGTTATAAAAGGCAGAGGTGCAATCGGCTCGAGAGGGAGGGGGAATTGGGGGTGTAAACAAGGAAGAGGGCGTGGCACAAAGCGTCCTCGCGCAAGTCGCGGTCAAGCAAGATCCATCACAAAATTACAAAACTGGAAGTAATCCTGAAGGAAAAGCTGTTCAACGACTGTTGGCTGCTTAGGGTCTGGACTTCAATGTTATTTTTTTGCATTTGAAAGTGTACATACATGAAAATATTAAACATGCTTTGTGTGTAAACATACATTTTTTCATAATCATAGTAAAATAAACAAAAAAATCCAATAAAAGATGTAGGATCTCAACAACTTTGGGTTTTTATCAATCTACAAGGTATTACCAGTTTATTGTCCAAATTTCATGCATGTATCTAAATAAATGACTCAACAGGAGCAATTTTAGTGAAACTGGTGAAAAATCTCCTTTCTTCCCTGGCAAATAGGAAGCATATGAACACAACCTAACGTGGCAGTTAAGGGGTTAATGCATGTGTACCTCATGTTATTATTCAAGTACTACCCCATCAGGGCTTTTTTGTATAAAAATATCTTGTAAAACAGAAAACTTGCAAATGAAATAGGTCACATGACCAGGAAAAACTGCATTGTCTGCTATGATTCTTCCACTAGCATTGCCATCAGGACACATTTGCAAGCCTATTATAGTGTAATAATTTTAAAAAATGGTGCCCACTGTTTGTACTGAACATACTCCGATATATCATATAGTCAACTGATCAACAATCTTTTAATTTTTAATTATTGTGTAGTCACAATTATCAGACTGATCTTGTTTCTTAATGCCTTGTTTAAACTTGCATATAACTGTGGTCATGGTAAACAAAACACAAAAAAATCCAATTTTTTTAGTTTTAACTTTTTTCAATACCTGAGAGATTAAGTTGAAGATCTTTTCATTCTGATCATTTTGATACAAAATATAAGCTGATTGGACAATTACAAGCTAAGGTATGATATTTTTAGGATTTTGTTCAAGAGGTGTCATGAAAATTAATGATTTCTCAGATTGAAAGCTTTTCACGAGTCAAATTTTCATACAGATAAGGCCTGAAAAAAATTGGAGCTGGAATTTCATATGCAGATGGTATAGCTTGCAAACATTAATCAGTTATAATGGAGAACAATGACACAGAGTTCAAAGTTGGGAATTTCATAAACTCATCAAAATGACCAACTGTCTAGACAAATTTGCTACCGTTAAAAGGCCATAACTTCTGAACTATTGTACCAACATGCATAAAATTTATTTCACTGTGTTCAGAATGAAAAGATCCACAGGCTATATGAGTTTAAACCTGGTTTATTAAATTTCAAGAAATGGCTTTTGACTACCTATTTTTATTTTTAAGTACACGACTTTATTGAGCTGCTTATGCTTGAAGCGATCGTGACATAACTTTGGGGCAAGGGGCAGCCTTTTAGGAATTTGAGACATGGCATGAAATGTCTGTGTAATCCTAAATTAAGGCACATGCTGGCAATTTGGTTTTTGCCAATTGTGCCACTGAATGTTTCTTACACACACTATCACCCTAGTAACAATCTTTTTTAATCATCAAACCACAGCAATGTTTTCCACCTTTTGTGCCTTCTGTAAGTGGCTTGAAAATCTTGACTGATTGAAACTGTGTGTTATGTGCTATTCACATCTAGTGACCAAGATTAAAGCTGCTCGATACTTTAATTTGCTTGTCAGTAATGCACTACAGTAACAATGCTGGCCACCTTCTGACATCCTGGGAGAAGTGGGGATGAGGTTTCTTCAAAAGGTGCTTACCATGATAATCAAACAAGAACAAATGAGGACAGAGCGCTATAAAATCGTCAAATGACAACCCCAACAAAGTACTGGCAGCGCTAGACACAACCGTATGCTGACGTATGCAATGCACACGTGGTACACCAGGGGCTAGCCGTGTGAAGACTAGGGTCGTTTAAAAGAAAGGGATGGCAGATCTTTTTTTGAAGATCTGCCACGTTCCTTACTTTCGACTCTCTCTTTGCTACGTGTATGGGTACGGTAGGCTCCCCTGGTGTACCACGTGTGCATTGCATACGTCAGCATACGGTTGTGTCTAGCGCTGCCAGTACTTTGTTGGGGTTGCTTACCATGAGCTAAAAAGAACAATGAATGTGGAAAAAAAAGTGAAAACAACTTACTTGTAACTGTCAGATTCTGAGTATCCTCCTGCACACGTGAGACTGGGCTGTCCTCTGCGCCTGTGTTGTAGGTAACTGTACAGTAATAAACACCAGCATACTGACAGTCGACCTGTTTCATTGTCAGTGTGACTGACTTCTCATTTGTACTGCCTGACACTGTTGCCACGTTTGATGACAGACCGCCACTAGACAGGACCGCCTTTCCTTGAGTTGTGGGGCTGAGAGCATTTGCCCCAGCCAGGCCCTGGTTCACATTGGGCTGTGATGTTATGTTACGTGAAATACGGATCGTAGCTATTGAGGTGGCTGTAATACTAGAGGGAAGTCTACAGATGACATCAACACTACCTGTCCCTCCGCTACTCAAAGCAAGGTTGCTGGGATTCACTTGGATTTCAGCAAGTCCACCTGAGGAAGACGACGAAAGTCCGTCAAGTTGTCATAAATATATACAAGATAATCATAAAATAATGAAATAATAGTAAAACAGTACAGACAAATGAGGCCAGACACTTGCATATGTGGTAAAGACAAGAGCGACTAACAAAACTATACTTGCTAAGTTGCATGCTTTATTATGAAAGTGACTTCCGGGTTTGGCAGCAGACTGACACTGTTATATATCCGAATTACGTTGTTAATCGTTGTCCACCTCACTTTTCCAGTTTCTCCACCATACATTACAAAGGATTTCAGTCAGTCACAAGCACTACTCGATGAACAGTGTTCTTTGTTTACCTATTGTAGGTCATTATATTATTAAGGTAAGTGAAGTCTTTTCCTAGATTTAAAAAAAAAAAACAAGCATGACCAATGGCATGGCGGCTCCTCCAAACGGTAACACAGTGTCACGAGTGTGGGATTTACTCTCGGTCACAGTACAGGTCAAGTTTTTAACGTAAACCCTAACAGTCTACGTTCAAAGTAACACTCACCTCGGGACCACAACGCAACAATCAAGACCACGGCGTTAATTATGTAGAACGCCATTTTGTTTAAGCCATACGGGGACAAGGAAGTCGACTGTTGCTATCACCTTCCCGTCGTTTCGAAATGGCGGTAAGGTATTTCAGCGTCACACCTGGGATGTCACGGATTCTTGCGCCAACGACAGGTACGGAGTCCCACATTCAAACTTAGAATAAGGTCATGATAAGCAGCAAACTATTATTAGATTCAAAGTGTGAGAAACTTAAAAAAACCAATGTTTGAATATGAATGAAGTCAACAGTATTGGGTACAGAATACTGCTGTTCCACTATCCTGCATCATTATAAATGGGACTTATTTCTTTGCGTATGGTTATTCGCTACTGATTGAAAGGTCTGGGTCAGTGTCTTACGAAAACAGCGTAAAGGCGTGGTGGAAAGATTGTTATTCATATATACGCAGATGAATTCGCATTCAATTCAATAAGGCATTTCAAAAACCAATAATGTAAATTAACTTTTCATTCACACTGCATTCTGAAACCTTCTGCAATCACGTTCACAGCAGTATAAATTAAATTTTTGAATAGGCAGGCCGAGCTATATATATAGTCCAGTCCGAAGAATGCCGGCGACTGCTGGATTGCATTCAAAAATTGGGGAGGGGTGGTTTGGGTATAAATTAAGCACTCCACGCCTAGAAAATTTTCGAAATTATAATTTTATCTTTCAGGAGAGGCTTTAAGCTCTAAAATTCAAAAGCGTCGTTTGGAGGCAGGCTGTTTCGCCCCTGCTGTCGATGCGTGGCCCACCGGGGCCTTATGCTATGCGCAGACTGGCAGACCCCTACCCCGCCAAAAACATTTCAAGCATTCATAATTTGAGATCAAAAGAAATCGGGGAACGGGATAACTCTGCTGACAGGAGAGGCGGACAGTTTTCTCCTTAACCCACACCTAGGAAAGATAGTTAAAACAGTGACAGCCCGGCTGGTTGTTCAGTCAGTAAAATGTACATTTAATTATAATATACCAGCAAATAGTTCTGCTCTCGGTAAATTGAAAATTTGGTTTTTAATCAGGAACTGGTACTATGAGAAAGGATGCCACTAAAAATGAGCAAAATAAAACGAAACTTTCGTTCTTCTCTGCATGTTACGTAATATCTGTTGTAGTGCCACCCAGTCTCAGGCCCCCGAGTGTTCGTAGCTCTCATAATACGGGCCCAGATTTGGTTTTCGACAACTTATTTTTGCGCTACGCTTTCTGCACTCTTTGCGTATAGTTTGGGCATTCTCATATCACCCGCACCCAAATTAGTTGTTCGTGTCTGCATGTGTCGCGAACAGCGAAGCAAAACTAAAAGGAATAAAAGACTCGGTCTGGGCGAAAGATTCTTATATGTTGGCAGCGTCGCCTGTAAAGTGGCCTCTGCTAGGACTACATACTTAAATAGCCAGAACTCCCTCATTCGAAGCTTTTCTTTTTCTTTTAGTACCGAGCATATTTAAGTAGACTCTTGATTTAATTTTTACAATCACGTTACTCGAAATGTGAAACTTTATTTTGCAGAGAAAACGCACACATCGTGTATAATTAATGACTACATTCGACAGCTCCATGAGATATACAGGCTTTGAATCTTTAGGAATTGAAGGATAACGTTGCTTATTTGGTGGAAATTTAAGTCCAGTACACACGAATTTCTTCACCATATCATGCCCATAAGGATAGAAATTTAAGAAAAACAATTAATGAGAACTAGGCTGTCTTTACACACCAGTAAATGCCTCATTCGGTAATCTCAAGCGCAGAGTGCGCGTTGCCGCACTGCTGTCTGTATCAAGCGTATGTGGACAACCTTGAACTGCACATCAACAAATACCTAGCCTCCACCCTTCTCTCTGCGTCCCCGCGGGCCCCCTCACCCCTATAAAATAGTCCTTATCGAGAGAAATAAGCTGTCACGTTTAGTATAAGAAAGGCTCTATAAACTAATTTAGGAATTCTTCATAATCTCGAGTGACTTTGATATTTCCGTCTAGTTACTTCTTTATGGCTTATATCTCTTCCATTTTATTAAATGTCATCATCATATCTACTGAACGGATGTTGAAACAGCTTTATAGGACGGCGTCTGACTAGCCGGCAAAAGTAAAAAGTACGGCACTGTTCGTAAACGTTTCGAGCTGGGTTGCATGAGCGTTCGTAACTCCATTTCCGATCATGAGAGCGGTGGTAAGGTCTGTTTGGCCTGCTTGTCTTACGTGCTCCTTTATGTACGAACAGGCGATAGGAACGCCCGTGCAAGCCAAACCAAATGCTATACAGGTCAAATGAAGTCATACCGAGCCTTTCAAGTGGGAAAAGGGTGTGGGTGGGTGGTTGAGGTGTACTCTTTAACCCAGCCCTCACGTCGAGGGGCAAGTTAGAGTATACTGGCCATCACCATCTGTTTTTTAAAAAAAAATTATTACAGACATATCATTTCCGTTGTGAGATGACCCTTATAGTAGCCAGAACTGTTGCACGTGAGTCATGCAGTGTAAGATTAGGGTGCAGGTTATATGAGTGACATCATGCAGGTTTCTCAGCTGTCCGGAGGGACACCGATAGCTCAGTTGGTAGAGGTGCGGAGGTGAGAGTTGTTGGTTCAAATCAAGGTGTGGCCAACGATTATTTTCCGGAGTTGTACATTGTGCAAACTCCATTCGGCCATTCCCTGCTTATTAAACTGCCTGTTCGCACTGGCTATCTTACTATAGCTATCAGTCTGGTGGCTATTCAGTCCATAGCTTAGTCATAGGATCACTTCCCCCTGTAGCGCGCAGTCACCGCGAAGTGGAAGCACTGTCCGTCTAAAATAACCAGCTCGATCAGCTGTTATGAGCGTAACGCGATGATATCTGTATACACGCTATAAAAACGCAAAATTACACTAACGAGATCCGATTGGATGCAAGCGAGTATTCTCCCGAGCGATAGTAATACCTATATATCTGCAGTGAGAGTTGTGAGATTAAGTCTAGGTCGACCAGTTAATTACAGCTGGTTAGTGAGACCCTTTGTGAGAGATGTGTGCTCAATCTCCTTCGAATTATTGTTCTTATTGTTTAATTTGTAGCCTTGAGGTCGGCCCAGATATCAAGTAGATTGTAGAATTTCGTGCAGGTCCTTTGGCTTGGTCGTCATGTGTGAACATTCTTTCAATCTGCGGTGTGGGAAAGTCTCCGAACGGTATCCGATAAAATATTTTCGCTACAAGATTGCAAATGGACGAGACGCCAAGATATTTATCTGTTGAGTCACTTTAATTGTGGACTTGACAAAAAACATGCATGCAAAGCGCCTACGTTTCACGCCCTGGGTCTATAGCTTCTGCTATCTTGTTCTGCCGTGAACACGCACCCTGTGTCGCTGCTTCACCTGCCTATATGTTCTGCAATGCCCGTTCTGGGTCACTGCGCAGTGGTTGTCGAAGGGTAAGTCAGCTGTTAGGTTACAGCCAAAGACCGTGTCGCTTACGCGCTGAGAGGAATGCTGGGTTAACTAGAAGTGTACTTAGACACAAGAAAACCGACGTGAATATATGGCTATATTTCATCACTTACTTCCGTCACTATTGCCGCATATACACCTCGCAAACATGATCAACACGTAGAAATGCTTTTTTTTTTTCGAAAGTCCATTGGGCTCATCTTATATTCTCCCAAAATAAGTTCAGTTCGTTGTTTGACGTCGCATATGATTTTGTAACCAAATGCAAGTGGATTCGCTTCTTTTGGAATGGGCGTTTGCTGTAATGCGCATGACAAAGGGCCTTTGAACTGGAATGCTTACAGGGCTTCCGTCAACAGAATAATTATGCTATCTTTTCAAGGTCGTTTTGTTTGTGAAGGCGGCTTGTAAGGTATGAATAAGCGCTTGTCAGACTATTGGCACGCGCCATAGATGTGTGGGTGTGGGTGCGTCTAGGATATAACCTTTTGCGGCCATATATGTCTGTGGATCTCAAACAGGCACATTCGCACGTGCACAAACACTTGACATACTTGTGTGAGCGAGTGAATGCGCTCGCAATTAATGCATGTTTTGTATTTGTGAATGCGCGCGAGCTTGTTTTGTGTGTATGTGTGAAAGAGAGAGTAGGGAGGGAGGTTTGGTAGGTGAGAGAGAGAGAGAAAAAAAGAGAGAGAGGTGGGTTGGGGCAGGGAAGAGGGTTGTAAACCCCCCCCCCTTTTTTCCAAAATGTGTACAAAACATGAGAACATTCACTCATGCAAACAGATACCGACATACAGGCGCACACGTGTTTACTTCAAAATTATGTAAATTCAAACGTGAAATCCAATGATTAAAGAAACAAATGAATAAAAGTAATATCTTTATCTTCGTATGAAAGTAATTAATAAGACCAATGGATTTTACTTCCGAAAAATTTGTTGTTGCTGTTGTTGTTATCTCAATATTTATGTACTCATGGATGTATAGGTTTAGCGCAGTAAGATTCATATCCGTCTGTCAAGACAGGCATTAGCGAATTCTGCCAATACAAGCGTCGATGCATTAAAAGAGTTATAATAATTTCGGTTTGACTAGTAACATTTTGAGGCAGTTTACCAAGTGTCAGTATATCTAGCGAAAGAACATGGAAAACTCATGCAACTATACTAAACAAAAACAAACAAAAAACTACCGCCTTTTATATGGGACTAGCTAAGGGCAGGTACAAACTATACCTGGTTACGATACTGTTGTTTACCACTCGCACCACACATGCATCAAGCTAAACAACACGGACGCTAGAGCTACAGGTAACTTTGCCTACACTACGAGGCAGCCACTGGTTACGGTGACACCACACCGAACAGGTTTAGCGCACAGCCAGCTCAGGTACTTAACCGAGCGACGCTGCGCTGCCCTGTGCGATACAGAGACAGAAATTCCTCGGTCGGCGACTGACAGGTCCTGACGCTGGACGGATTCTGCTCTCCTCTACATGTTCACACAGAACAGGGTCCACTCCTCGACCAGTCGGAACTTTTAGTAGCCCTTTAAGAGCCCTTAAGCCGCGTTCCAGAGCAAGACAACGAGGGTTGTGAACCGGCCCCTAGCTTATATTGGTCTAGAGGACCACCCAGCGGCAGACACGCTATCGGCAGGTGGTCAGGACATCCGGTCAACCCGGGGCATGAGTCACATCGCCTGACAGAAACCTGTCCAGGTAGCATCGCCCCTCTCCTCTCAGCTGTCGGGCTGCGCCGGTACAAGCCCACACATCTTCCTTCACCCCTCGAGGGCCTATGACCAGGGAGCGTTAGCGAAACCTTCTTACAGGATGCAGGTTGCGGACGTGTGAGCCCCATAAACTGGCTGTGATAGCCCTCGCTACTCGCAGACCTCTGACCAGGAAGTGTCAGCAAAACCTTCCTATACGTCGTCTCTGACCACCCCCACCGACCTCCACAGCGCGAACTGGGTGCCTCTACTTCCTACTGTACACTTATTGGTATGTTTAAAAAAACACCGTCAAACCCAGGATAGAGAGAAAAAAAAAGACGGCAACAGCCAGCATTGACTACAATAAGCACATGGCCGGGATTGATCACAGTGACCAGATGAACTCCTATGAACCCCTGCACAGGAAGACACTGAAGTGGTGGAAGAAGTTGGCGCCCCACCTTCTCACGCTCACCATGACGCAGGCCCACTGCCTGTACAACAAGATCAGAAAACAGAATGGTGAGGGCAGGATGGCACGGGAGCAGTTTATTCTCTCCCTGGGAGAAGATCTTGTCCGGCTGCCTGAGGCAGATGATGATGAGATAACAGGAGCTGCAAGGCCAACAAGCTGCACAGGCTAACAGAAAGGCACTTCATGGAGCCTGTTCCGCACAGAAACTGTGTCGTCTGCTGTGCAAGAGCAAGTACCCAAGAACCCCTACCCTAGCCAGGGAACTGCGCTGCCCTGGTTTCTTTCTTTGAATAAAGAAAAAGTAAAAATTTTGTTTAGCTAATCAACGCCGAGACGTCATAATCTTATGCCTTATCCCGCCTACCCCTACCCTTCTCTAACCCCCACCCCTACACCTTCTCTAACCCCCTACCCTAACCCCACCCTTGACCCCTACCCTTCCACAACCGTCACCCTACCCTCCTTCTCCCGGAAACACTCTCGGCCCTCTCCTCCTGAAACACAGTCCGGGTATAGAGCTCGCCATTTGATTAGCTACACACAACGGCGACTTTTAGGTTTCGTCTTGTCAAGTGAGGCAAGGGAAAGTACTCTTCGTACGAACTTTGGGGATCTCCCTTGCACGCTGACGGACATGTGCACGCGTTAAGGGCCTCGTCATATATATTATCTATATATACATCTAAGTACAGGGTCGAAATATGGCCTATGACAATCTGCGGGTGAAAAGGAACCAGCGTGCCGAATTAGGTGCGGATTTGTATAACACGCATGCACGCGCATGCATATATATATATATATATATTGGGCTTTATATATTATATAAAAAGAGTTGGACTAATTTTAAAAAATATTTTTCTAGTTTTTTTTTTTCAGTGGATCAGCAACAATTGGATGAATAGAGGAGATGCCCCGTGAAGAGAGTGGGTGTTTGACCGTCAGTGTTCTGTTGGTCAGCATCGTGAGGACTGTGTTTATTACCACTCTTTTGCTGCCTTACCTTACCTTAGGCCTGGGGTACCCATTTGCAACTGGGTGAAGTGGGGGAAGTGTACTGCGGGCCTACGTTAAGGAACCACTAGCCTGTGGTCGCACTGTTAGGTTCGAAGGTACGCAGTGTAACCCATTCGCTTCCCCAGTTTCTTGCAAATAGCCACTTCCATAAATAAAAATGATTATGTACATCGTCAGGATTGTATCTGATAAGACCGACAGCAAGCAGACACCAGGCTACCGTTCAGGCTTCGGGTGGTCTAGGAGGTGGGGGATTAGGGTTGTAGATACCTGGTCCTGGAAGAAAACAAAAGACATAAAGGGAAGCTTTCTGAGCCTTGTATAGGTGATTATATATATATATATAAAGGACACAGGAGACTTTTCAGAGCATTGTATACAGGCAAGTGATTAGCAGAGACTTTAACATTCACTATACACAACCCCCCCAAAAAGTAACAGTGAAACGTACAGTAAATTCGAAGAATGGTTTGAATAAAAGTGGATTTTATGTTATAGTTAAGCACGTTTGTCATGTCCGTGTGACTTACGGATGTTTCCTACAACTGCACGAACTTCGTGGTCGTCATCCAAAGCAGGCATTTTACTTGCTTGGTATGTAACTCGCACCCAATCTCCTTGTATTCTGACGTATCGAATTGGTTCTGTGTAACATATCATGTGGTCTATCAGTCTAACTGGATTTTCTATGCTATTTCTTAAACAAACTTCCTTTTTTAAAAAAAATCTATAGAAACTGTGTCAGCGAGGCTTGGAGAGGAGGGGGAATGGAGAACAAAATAACAGGGAAAACAAAAGTTAACACTAACATCCACTCTATACTGCACACTTTTTATTTTTATACACAGAAAGGGATTAGGACTCAACTACTAAAGTTGACATTTAAGTTAAAGTTGTTGTTTATAATATTTACACATACACAATACTTGAGGTTTCCCGCGTTTCCAAAAGTTTTGGGATCTGCATGTTCACTTCATTAGCAGTCATAACCCATACAAGAAGTTGTATGAAACGTTACTTAATTTTATTTTTCGTGTACACAATAAAAATGGCAGTCTTTAATAGCGTAACGTCCGATGTCATAATTATATGGTAAACTCCAACAACACCCCTTTTCAAAATGGACGGTCATCTTTTCGCATCAAGACTTCTCAGACAAGTAGTATAGAGGATCATTTAAACAGTAATTCCAGACAAAAGTCATCTCCCGTATTTCCGCCATCTAACGATTGACGAATGTGTTCAAGAAATTTCACTAGTTATGTAAAATTTTCAAAACTTCTTGTGAAGATCGCACGAAATTTTAAGAGTTTTAATAGGGGACTCAAGATTATTTTATTTGTGAGTGGTGGTCGGTGTAAGCTTTGTGTCCATAACGGGGTCTAGTATTAGTCAATTAATGACAAAAGGCAGATATGATGCTCTTTATTGAGACATCATGGGACATAATATACATACCAAATCTAGCACTGTTATGCACTTCGTACATCCATGCGCTGCTAGGCCCTGTAAGGAAGCAAAAACAACAATGTTTTACCATCTAATTTAAATAGCAAAAACGTTATACACATCGAATTGAGTACTTATATATTCCTTTATGCCATATTACATTTTTCCTTTCATCCAATAACTTTTTATTACGTTCAAGAAAGCGACCTTTTGATAATCACAAAAAAGGTGTAGCAGCATTCGTTTCAGACCATTTGCACAGAAATGTTGGAAGAATAGTCTGTTCTATGGACCTTAACCCACAGTGAGTTTCAAGGTCAGTCAAATGACCAGCTTTGTAATATTACATATTACTCTCAAGGATCTTGGAGAAAAATTGCCAATTGGGTAAATTTGATAAATAGTGACAATTGGCAAGGGGCTGGGGTTAGGGTTAGGGTTAGGGTTTGGGTTAGGGTTAGGGTTGGGGATCTAGCTCAGGTTATTTTTTTCAGAAGGGCTTCACCACGGCTTGTTTGAATGCCCTGGGAACAGTGCCCGACTGCAGGCTGATACTAATAATCTGAAGAAAAACTGGCAGCAAAGTACCAGTAAACTCAAGAACAAAGCTGGTAGATATATAGGACCAACGGCAGGGCTGTAGGAATGGACTTCCACAGAAGCTTGATTATTTGAGCTTTTGAGATGGTGTTAAGGACTGAGAGTGTGGCCAGGTTGGGCGCCGGCCGAAACTCTGACGAGGACTCCTTACTAAAAAAAAATGTGCTTTGGTTTCCAGGTCAGTAGATGGTCCACTCGTGTCGTCCGAAACAAAACAATATCTGGATTGAGAAACACGTTAAAAAAAATATTTTCAACTTTAGAGCGACCGAGTGACCAAAGAAAATGAGAGCATATCACAACTACACAAGTAATGATCGTGGAATTGATATGACAGGTTGAATACTTACGGCGTGTAGCTGTTCTGTGTTGACATTTTAGCCAGATAATAACGGCAACGACGACCACTAATGAAATCAGGATGTACATTGTCTCCATGGTGCTCATTTTCAGCTGGAACACGACCTCTCTGCAGAAACAGTGATCGAAATATCATGGATCTCCATTAAGTCCTGGATGGCTGGCTTAAGGTCAAGGTCGTTTGAGTGCTGCGGTACGCTTCAACCGAAACCGCTTAGATCAGTTACTTCCGGTCTCTGATTCGAAGTTGCCGACATGGCTGAAAGCGAACGCGATCTACTCAAAACAGACCCAAATGCCACGTCTACGAATACAACGAAATGGAAACGTAAAAGCGCAGGATCGAACTGTTGCATAGTTGGCTGCCACACAACAAGTGCAGCCTGCAGAGGTCTGTCTTTTCCAAAAATCCCGAGAGCAGGTGTGAGTGAGGAGCAAGATAAATGGAGGGCTGCTCTGATTGCTAAAGTTAATCGTGTTGACCGCAGTTTTAATCCGGACAAAGCCAGGATTTGTTCGAGGCACTTTGAAGACGGCTGCATTAAATATGGTATGTTTTATTTTTGTTCTTAGCTAATGTTCACAATTATATTTTTGAGGCTGTATACATGTAGTTGTTTTTTTGGTTTCCATGTTCACTCACCCCCCTCCCAAATATTAAGTCACCCCTGTTTACAGATAAAAGTCCTGACGAGAACTACATTTCTATGATAACATTGTAACAATTCCGCCAAACATTAAAATGTACTTTACGCTTCCACATGAGTTCCAATATTTAACAATAAAACAATAAGCCTAAAAAAAGGGGGGATTATACTATGCACACAAGTGCAATAAAGATTAATTTTTAAAAAATCGTTTAAATAAAGGCTGCTTCCATTTTTATAACTATTGTTTGAAAATGTACAATAAAACTGATTGCTAAAGAAGTATTCTATGAATAGAAAGAAGGCACGTAGTTGTATATGGATAGGCTTACACTTTACAACCAGAATATGATTTATAACCTGTCCTATTTAATATAATTCTTTACTTTCCACAAATAAAAAGTATTTTATACGTTAATTACTTTGTTTTATTTTGTTGATTTTTTTCTAGTAATTAGACACCTAGTTTAAATGTTTTTATTTTTCAGGTCCTTCTGGAAATTGTTCAGGACTTGTCATGTGGAGTATGCCTACTCGGTGGATGCCATTAAAATCTATAGAAACACCCAAACCAGTGTCAAGACCAGCGCCAGTAAGTTCTACTGTTTTGACTTATCAGATTTTATCAATATATTCAGAGCTAACAGTTCTTTAAAGTAAGAATGTTAAGTTTCGATGATGCTGTGATACATACATATACACACACAAGGGGGAAAACATAATCTCCAGCAAAAATAAACACTTTATGTTCAGTATCTATTTTTTTTATTTGTCATTTTCTTCTACAGACTTTCAGAGAACCTCCACCAGTACCAGAGCTTGTGTGCTATTGGAATTTACAGGACATAAGAAAGAATCTGTGTAACTGTAAGCTGAAAGATCCTTGGATTGTAAAAGAAAACTCTGCCAACTGTATACAAGTGGGTTTGACACTGGAGTCCACATGGAAGGTAGTCGTCAGCATCAGAGCAGAGACTGAAATGAATGCAGATGTCAGGGTTTGTATTTGCTTTTTATTTGAGTGTGTTGAGTTGTTTTATTTATATCTGCAAATAACTAAACACCATTTTTTTAAACTGTGGCCTGCACATTTTGTGACAATTTTCTTTTATATGATTTTTTTAAAATGTCCTTTTTTAATTATTGTGGATCCTCCATTAAAATTTTTTCAGAGTAAAAAAAATTACTGCAAATAACCTGCAAACCTTTTGTTGAGTTACTAATGACTATTGTATGGTGCCTAACAGGTTTTTGGACTCCCAGCTCCACATCTAACAACAAATTTAGAGAAGAAAAAACTAGCATGCTTTCTACAGGAGCTACATGATATGATAACATGTGAGGGAGTGACAGACAGCTCACTACAAGATTTAGCTGGCCCACCTGATGGTAAGAGCCAGTATTACAGACTTTTCCAGTATGAAGTTGTTCATGGACAAGTAACTCATGCATCTACAGTAAGGTCAGCCCAGTGCCAGCTTCTGCTACCATCAAGCATTAACAGAACCAATATTTGCCTACCCTGTAGTCACGTGCAGCAACTGTTATTTGCAAGACTGAAGAGGCGAGATGCTGGGATGGTAAAGCCAATAAGCCTGCATGACCCACTGCATGTTGTGCAGCAGGCAAAACTTAAGAATGCTTTCAAACAATGCCGCCATGAAAATGCCAAGCTTAAGCAGGCTCTGCAAACATTTAAGAAATCTATTCAGGTACAGTCTATTCAGCTTTCAGAAGAACTGCACAGAAATCTAAATGCTGTTGATGTCTCTGCCATAAAAGACCCTCTCCAGAAACTGTTCTGGGAAGAACAACAGAAGACATTCCAACGAAAAAAACATGGCATGCGATGGCACCCGATGATGATCAGGCTGGCGATACTGCTGCACAGCAAGAGTAAGTCTGCATATGATACTCTGAGAAAAATCGGAGTGTTAAAATTACCTGGGTCTGCTACATTGAGGGAATACACTAGTGCAGCTCATCCGAAGGAAGGATTTCAGCCTGAAATTATGGATGAATTGCGGAAATTTGCAGAAAAACTAGATGTCACAGAGCGATATGTTGTGCTGTTGCATGATGAGATGTCAGTTAGGGCAGACCTTGTGTTTGACGAGAGAACTGGTTCACTGGTTGGCTTTGTCAACGAAGACAGGTGGACTTTTGATGTACAGCATGAAAAACTAGCATCACATGCACTAGTTTTTTTATGTAGTTGGCGTCACTTCCTCTCTTAAAATGAGTCTGGGGTACTTTGGTACAAAAAGTGCAGCATCAGACATGCTTGTGCCACTCCTCTGGACTGCAATAGGCTGCCTGGAAGAGTGTGGCCTGATGGTTGTTGCCAGCACCAGTGACAAAGCAGCACCTAATCAAAGGCTGTATCAGCTCCACCAAGTCCTTGGTCAGGATACAGTGTGCTACAAAGCTGTGAACATGTTTGCCCCTGACAGAGAAGTGTTCTTTCTCTCAGACCCACCACACCTCATAAAAACTGTGCGAAATAACCTGGCTAGCAGTGGCAGTGGTAAAAACACTAAACTTTTGTGGAAAGATGGTCATCACTTGCTATGGCAGCACATTGCAGCAATCTACAACATTGACCTTGAGAATGGACTAAAAAGGACAAAGCTGACAGCTGACCACATACACCTGACACCACATTCAGTAATGAATGTACGCTTGGCTGCTCAAGACCTTAGCATGTTGGACGAGTAATGCAGACATATGGTCCTTCAGATGCACAAGAGACTGCTAAATTTATTCTGTTGATGGACCGTTTCTTTGACTGCCTTAATTCAAGAAATCTGTATGAAGGAGAGCATACAAGAAAGCTGGATCTGTTGCCATATACAAGGATTGATGACCCATGGTTCGATTTTTGCAGAATGAATTTCTGCCTTATTTAGAGGACTGGCAAAATTCTGTGTCAAACCGGCCAAATTTTACAAGAGCTGAGCGTCAAAAGATGTTCCTTTCACATCAGACCTACAGAGGACTTATGATGACTGTTCGTGGATTTGTTGAGGCAACAAGGTACCTTCTAGCCAATGGTGTGTCATTTGTTCTGAGCAACAAATTTTGTCAGGACCTGCTGGAAGAACACTTTGGACGCCATCGAGCCATTGGTAAAATGGCAGAAAATCCAAGCTTGTTCCAGTTTGGTCACCAGGAGACACAGCTGCGCTTGCAACGCCAGCTTGCTCTAACTATCACTCCAAAGGGCAATGTTCGAGGTACCAGTCAGCCAAAGCCTCTTGTCAACATCAGCACAAGTCCGTTAAAAAAGAAGCTCAGAAAATCATCTTCTTAAAATTTTATGTTCAGTTGTGTATATTGATCATGTAAGAATTTTTTTGCACCAGATATTTTATATTAACTGTGAGAAATGTGACAGCAGGTTTTTAGTGAGCTTGTACTTTTGTACATCTGCCTCTGAGTTGTGTTTGCCTTAAGAGTTAGTTTTTAGGTTCTTGCGTAACCCCTTTTTAACGAATTTTTTCTTGTTTTTCAATTTTTCCATGAACATCCTCATTCATGGTGTATCCGAATTTTAAAGTACAACTGTACTATTTTTGAAAATATCGCATCTTTTACTTCCTGTGACGTTTCAACTTTGTCAACAAGTGATGAAAATGTAGATGATATGTTTTCATCAGCTCCACATCTCTCTGCAAAGGCAGACAATTTCCATTGATCTTGGTCAGATTTTCTGATAACTGCCAGGATTTCCACCTCAAGAAACTGAAAAACTGCTGTGCTAAAGGTTTTAAATACCTCAGACCACCTCTGTTTAAAGTATGCGTCAGCTTACTGCCTAGACTTGCCTGACTTGACTTGTCTTCTAGTGCTTCTAAACACCTAAGCATCTCATTTTTGTCACTGTGACAAAGACTTGCAATTTTTTGTTTTATCTTCGTCAGAATACTGCCACCAATGTAATTGAGAATGTCTTTGGTCTCCTCACTCATTTCATAACACTGGACCTCTTCATCGCTTTTTGAACAAAGCGGATAATTTTCTTCCAGCAGTCGTTCAAATAATTGCATACAGAGCCATGCTGAGGCTTTAACAGAATTAGTCAGTTGAGTGACCGAGTGCATGTGCTGTAAATAATAATTGTAATATTTTCTCCATGCCTGCTCTCTGCATGTATGGATGAACTTAGTCTTAGGGACTAGACACATATCCAAGAACTTCACCTCTTCCAGCACCCTCAACTCTGAAAAAAAAAGTTTACAATTATTTATGTGTGATTGAAGAACAAAAGGAAAATAAAAACTGATGGTCTGCTTTACTGTGTACTTATTACTACATGTAATAACATGCATGCAAATGCACTTTTTTTCTCTCTCACACACACAAGTGGATAAACAAAAGCATAGAAAGAAATGTTTATTAAGTACATGGTCATAAAAGAATTGCCTACTCACTCGGCACACTCTGGAAAAATGGTCTGTCTTTTTCTGAAATGCAGTTGTCTGCTAATGATGAGCATACATCTTCTACCATTTTCATGTTCACCTGCAGATAAAATTAAGTATAAACATGCTAAAAAGTTTGCACAGAACAATATGTCAAAACCATCACATTTAGTGACAAAGGATATCCACATCAATGCGCATTAAAGTAGATGAAATTTGTGTGGTCTATGCTATTATCTCCAATGCGCATTAAAGTAGATGAAATTTATGTGGTCTATGCTATTATCTCGATGGGCATAATGCACAGCTCCTCTGCCCCCCACCCACCACCACCCCATCCCTGCATGTCCCTCCTCTAAGTGGTGACACAGATACTGATACAGATAACTTTATTCCCCAGTAATTGTATAAGGAATTGGGGTGGTTACTGGTAAGACTACATGTATGCTAAATATTTATTCAAATTAGCACTGTAAAACAGATACAAATATATCATCTTCCTTAATGGACACAATTCTACTATTGATATGAACGCATAAGTTTTTCATTAGCGACAAACCATGTATGCATACATGGGTGCTTGTTTGCTGCTGGAAGCCTAAAATCCATCAAACTAAAGGACAACTAATTTTTTAGTGAGCAGCACCCAAATATTTGACCTGCATGCCTAAAAAAGTTCAGGCACAGATTTCAGCCCACACATGCACCTATATAAATATATTTCCATCACTCTCCATCATTAATAATATAATAATAATGTGTAATGTATACATAAATTCACTTATATATTTTAACAAAATCAAAAATGGTGTCTGTAAACATGGACTTTAGTCATAGAGTAAAGCCATCACAAAACAGTTAAAAAAGGAATATATCCAGATGTTGCCAATAATAAAACTAATAACTAGTATTTATAGAGCAATGTTCTTATAGATGACTCAATGCACATAACAATGCATAGACATATGCAAGGATTCATGCATTCTAGTGCCTAGAAACATACCAAAATAAGCACACTAACAGCCAAGAATTAAAAAAAACTCTCAAAGATTTATTCGACCAAAGTATGAAACAAACTATTAAAGCCACTTACAATAAAACAAATGAAAACAAACTTGTACAACATTTTACCATTGTACAGTGTATGTTTATTATAAGTATGAAAGGTCCATGCGAAATATAGAGTGGCAGTTAAACATCATGGCTTTGCGTTCACCATGTATGAAGATTGCAAGCGAACAGCTGCATGTCTGCTTCTGAGACACCTGCATGATGTTTTTATTTTCTCCTCATTGGCGCCCGCTTTCCTAGTGTCCATATTACACCCAATACCACCAGAAAGGTGAGCAGGCCTCCCCTTCGTTAAAAGACACATCCCTTCACATCCTGTCTCAGTTTATTGTGTGCGCTGGAAATAAAATTATTCTTCATCATCTGCAGCCGCAGCTGCAAACACGCCTCCAACAGTAGGTGCCACAAAAAGTTAGCAGACTAAAAGTAAGAAATACAATATCCTTTAGTAGCAGACTTTTTTAAAAGATTGTTTTAATGTCGTATTCCAGAAACAATCTATGATCGATTTTATCGCCATTTTCACCTGCTGCTTTTAATCCATTCCCTATTAATCGTCCCTCTGCTTTAAAGATTTTTCTTAACTGGACGAATGCATGTATACTTTTCATACACGTGTAGGCCCACGGGCAAGTTCGGCCCAGTAGTACGTTCGATTTGTTAAGAAATGCTTTACACCACTCACATACCACTCGGCCACCTACATTACTCTCACCAAGCGACCAAGGGGGTATGCGTGTTCTTCTTGCGCACGACTCCGCACAAACACAAGACAATGAGATGTTGCAGTTTTTCTAAAAAGGACCCGGCCTTATTCTGATACTCACTCATTTATCACTCTGATGCAGACGGCGGCTTCCGACTATCTTTCACTATCACCGCACGTATAATACACCAACTGATTCACTAACTTACGGTTCTCCTCGTTCTCATCTACACTAACTCATACGGCTCAGCACGTTTTCTGCCCTCTCACAAAGTTCAACTTTTATCTTAACAATCTCCTAAATCTGCTAACACTCACTGGTCTAACAACGTACTACTCACTAGGTTTTCAAAAGTTATTACTGTCCTACTGTCTCGAGTAATTTCCCACAAAATAATGTTAAAATTTGTCAAAGTATTTGTCTACAAGAGATCAAGTTTTGTCACACAGACCTACTGTTCACCGTGATTCACAAAAGATATTAAAATATGGTCTCATTTTCCTCATAATCCACAAAGGATACCTAATGATCGTCAGGTAGACTTATTGTCATCAGAATCCACAATGGATATCAAAGTGGTGTCACAAAAACTTAATATTCTTCATAATCTACAGAGGATATCAAATCATCGTTACATAGACTTGCTATTCATCAGAATCCCCACAGGATATCAAAATTGCGTCACATAGACTTAATGTTCAACATAATGAAAGCTGTGTCACACAGACTTAATGTTCATCACAATCCACAAAGGATATCAAAGTGGCATCACAAAACTTACTATCATGAAGTGTATGTCACTCTTAGGTTATCACCTGTCACTCTTAGTTTAGCCTGCTAGCTCCTCCCCTTCTCTTCACACCTAGGTAGGTGAGCGCTACGCCATTGGTCATGGCAGCTGCCCTGCTCCACCTAGTCTGACCAGAACCGGTTCAGCCGAGTTTAAGGCGTCAGGAGGCAGGGTACTTAAGGAGGCCAAAAACGTGATTAGGGAGATATACACAGACGGGGATAGGACATGGAGAGAGAGTTAATGTAGGAAGACACGTGTAGACCCACGGACCTCTGCTCCCTCGCCATCTTAGCCAAAGACGTGGAAAGAAGTAAAGGACTCCAGTTCTCTCGCCAGATTGGCAGGGTGTATTTCGCCGACACACCGACGGACTGATGTGTAAGGGACTACTGGACGTGCCTTATAAGTAAGGACTACTCTTACCATAAACTTATCTTAGAGTCTGGGACTCGCGTTGATTTAAGATAGGTGGTTTTATCCTGCAGGAGACAGGAGACGTCATAAGCTAGTGGCCGGGCAAGTATGCCAAGAGGGTACAGAGAGAAGTGCAGTCGTGATAGTGTCATAGCTTCAGTGTTGGTGGTTGAATAGTTTGGAGCTGTGTATTGCTGTAAAGCGTTTGTGTAGTAGTGACAAGAGTAGGTGCTCTGTTGTTGGTCACTTATTGATAGCTTCGGAGTTGTGTATCGCAGAAATAGTTGTTTGAGTAGTGACGAGAGTAGGAGCTCTGTTGTCGGTCACTTACTGTATTGGTGTGTAGAGTTGAATAGCTTTAGAACTGGACGTGTATTGCAGAAGTAGTTGTTTCAGTAGTGACGAGAGTAGGAGCTCTGTTGTTGGTCACTTACGGTATTTGTGTATTGAGCGGGATCATAGGCCGTTTTGCAATTTGATTTCCCCTCTGGCTTTGATTATCTTCTTTGTCTGATACCTCGTGGTATGACGTAATCAGGCAGCGTCTTACCCTAGACACGAGCACGGTGATTCTTTGTAAATAATCTGTAGATATATTTGCTGGTTGTCTAGATAGTTAGTGTTTGAAATATATGTTGAATAACAGTTTGCTGCAGTTGTGTCTTTTACGAGGGTGGGGGCTCTTGAGCTAGTAGTGTTTTGCCTGTGTGAGACTGAGCGAACGTATCAGAGTATGAGAATCTTTTCCCTCGGTAGATTTCTCTAGTTATTCACATTATTTCATAGCGTCGTCACCCTTTGGTGTAGAAACCATTGACCTGTTGCAGTAAAGGTTTTGGTGACGATTGCTCAATTAAATCTACATTTTACGAGATCACCATAAAAGTTTGTCCAGTAATTCTGAGAAGTCGAGTCCAATAAGTTAAGGTACGGCCCGCCACACTGATCTCTCAGGCTTCCAGGCCGATGAAGGGCTCTGCTCGGGTGTCTGGGAACTCACAGAAAACTCCGTCCGTCACGGTCCCTTCAGGTCGTGGGCACTACTCTCTCGGCGTCAATCGTCCACTAACTCTCACTTTCAAAAACTGGGCGCGTCTTTTCCTACTCCCGCAGGTTGACCGTCGCTCAGTGATCTTTCGGAGCTTTTGTCTTACAAAATGCTGCTGAAAGGAAAGTAAATCTTGTGTCCAGCTTGCTGGTAGGTAAATCAGACGAAGCAGGAAATACTAACAACCTAAGGTCACTTCACAGAGTCCAGTGTTCCTGGTTAGCCAGCATCACTCCAGGTTTGTGATCGCTGCAACGTCAAACGCATTACTTACTTATCTACACAGACGGAAAGCTGTGCTGGATATAGAACATTTTATGTCAGAAGGACACTACGTCGTGGGATCGGGCAGGGGGGAAGGGAGGGGGTTACGGGTAGGGTTAAGGTTTCGTATTAGGGATTCAGATGTATGCGGTACAGATTGTAACGTTGTGCGGAATGTGCAAACCACCAGGTGACAAGTGTGTGTTCTACACGTGGTCATAGTGTATGCGCAGGTACGTGTGTCTTGATCTTGCGTTTTAAAGGGCAGGTGATGGAAGGAGTTGTATTTTGTTAGCTGAACCAGAAAGAAAACCGGGAATCGTCCTACTTTTGAGCCCTAGATTTTTTCGCTCTGTAAATGCTCGCTGTCTGTAAATAATTGTCTCCGTTTTTATTTCATTGTATTACGGAGTCTGTGATTCTTTGTTTTTGGGGAGATTGTAGGTGGATGGGGGCTCGGGCCACAATGAGCAATGATCGAGATAATTGTATGAAAACCATAACTGCATAAGCAATACAATGATTACATTTCCACCCACGTATTTGTCGTCCTCTTAACGGCGGTCGTGTGGAGAGAGCACAAGGACGTTAAAAGAGAAATGTAAACCCCCATGTGACGACATGTGTATGATGGATATGGCCGGTCTGCATTCTAGGCGCAGAGCTTGTCTGTATCACGATAACAGAATGAAATTTTTTATTGCTACACAAACAAGATAAGATCGCTGTTTTAAAAAAGCGCATTGCTACGCCATGTACAAATCGCCAGTTGTCGTCAGACTCTTGTTTTGTCTGACATGTTAACCATGTGGTGTGTGTTCTCAACGGAAATGGAAAGGAACTGGGGTGATGAGCGGGGGGAGGGAGAAGAGGCTATAACAGTGAGATGGTAGCTTTTTTTTTTTACAGACTTGAAATGAGAGATGTATTTCTCATCCTGTAGTGGGGTGGGTTTGCCATAACGACATAATATTTAGTGAACACGCCATTGCAGCGTGGAACTGCTGAGAAGGCGCCAGCAATAATTCGGCTTCCTGAACACTACTTCAGTCAATGCTTCCACATTACTTTTGTAGATGTTAGGACAGGCTGCTTACAAGGAGACAGGCGTGGTATGTGGTTATTTTACCTGTCACACATTGTGTGAAGATTTGTGCTGTTTGTCTTAGGATTTTCTTGAAAGCAGACGGAGAAGACGTTTTGTAGGACTGGATCGAGTTTTACTGTGATTGATTGATAGTAGCTAAAACAAATTGTTACAGGATAATACTTCGTTGTTTTTAAATTGATACATGACAGTTACCTTTCTTTTGTCGGTCAGTGTATCTATCGCGAAGCGGGTAGCAAGCTCAAGGTGCGGAGTCGAAAGCGCAGACAGCACCATGTACAGACCGATCTGTGGAAATGAGCGTACTTACACGAGAGTGCACTAGAAGGCCCTCTGGCGGGCTGCTGATTTGTTGTTGTTGCAAGTGGCTTAAGTACTTCGGAAACACTTATGTCGTAACTCCGCCCACCGAGGAAACGAAGTGCTTGCGAGAGTGATGGCTGTATCAGAGATTGTACACTGTAAAGGCTATATCGAAGAAGTTTCGTCTGCTGTGTGACGTCAAGAATTCAACGGTAGCTACATGTTTACAATTTAAAAAAAATTAAGTATGTACCTACACTCTAACCCAACCCTACCCTACCCTACCCAGCTCTACACCCACCCCTATCGCCTCCGCTACCCCCACGCCGAAAAAAAATTAGGTAAAAACGAAAATAGAAAAAGGAACCTCATGGCTATGTATTGCGACGGCAGAACGCTCTCATTGTAGCGACAAGATGCTGCCCACAGACCATCTATTTACACTGTTTTTCACGTAATAAGCGGAAAATACAATAAATGATTTCCTCCGCCATATATAGTTGGCTGCATCGCAAAGTCGGAATCCCAGTATAATGAGAAATGTCATTTTTAAATTTTAACCTGTTTCAATTTGTTTTCTTTTGTCTTTAGTGCAGTGTATTTACAGATTTGGGTTTGTATTTGTGTCTGTTTGTTTGTAGTGTAAACAGTACGATACGTACCACACGCTGAGAATTTCGTCTGCATTTTTCTCTGTGCTCTGTAAAAAATAAACCTTAACAGCACTTGAATCTCACACAACAAATAGTGATTGTACAGAAAATTGTTCCAATACATACACCTGATTTGTGTCAAAGGGTGTTATAGAGGCTTTTTTGTTGTTGTTGTTGTTTGTTTGCTTTTCATAGCACGCAGAAGCAGTAGACGAAAGCCTATAGTATGGGGCGGCCACGCTCGCAAGCACTTCGATCGTTGCTCGCTGGGCGGAGTTACGACGGCAGAGTGCTCCCGAAGTGCAATAAACGCTTTAAAAAAAATCAGCTGGCGGTCTATGTCGAGTTCATCTAGGTTCACATTGATACAGACTACCAGTCGATCTCGTAGGGAGAGATAACGTCCTATGCGATGAAGTGGGTGGTAATGGTAATAACGCATAATTTATGGCATCTGATAAATTTAAGAAGAAATGCTTAACGGTTAATCCCGTGTGTATGATCTTCAGTCTATCATTTGTTTTAAACATACACATGGACAGTCTGACGCAGGCTCAAAAATGATGTCATTTCTCAACAGCCTTACGTGTAGTATAATTGAAAAGGGTGTGGCTTGCTTTAGGAATTCTGGGGAAGAAATTCAGCTGAACAGTGGACCGTAGGAGAACAGGGTGAGGGTTTGCTGGGTTTTTTTTTTTTTTGTTGTTAAACAAATCCGCACGTCTGAACCAATACACACCAAATTCGGCACGCGGGTTTCTTCTCCCCGTAGATGATCGTAGGCCATATTTCGACCCTGTGCCTAGGCATAAACAAAAATGAAATAATATGACGACGCTCTTAACAATAAGTTATGAACGAAACGATCAGCATGCAAGGGAGATCACTACACAGTCATTTCATTAGATGAGTACTTCCCCTTGCATCGTTTGACAACAGGAACACAGCAAAAGGGTTGGAATTACAGAACAGTTATGAGTGGGCTGGGCGGGGTAAGAAAAACCCGGGCAGCGCCGAGTCTCCTGGCTGGTAAATATATATATATATATCCTTAAAAAGTATATTTCACATTTTGGAGAATCATGATCGAGTAGGTCTGAGGTAGAGCTGCCAATCACCTAGGCTATCGCATGGAAGGTTGCTGCTTCGAATTCAGAAATTTTTAGGGATTATTTCCTCGAGTTAAGCGTTGTGCAGTCTCCACGGTCATTCTTTTGACATTAAACTGCCTGTCCGCACTGGCCAACTTACCGCCGCTGTCAAGTCTGGTTGTTCTTTCAGTGCAAAACTTAGTCCTTGCGCGCTGGAGTCCATCCCCCCATTGCGCGAAATCACGGGGAGGTGAAAGCAGTGTATTGTCCCTGAGGAAGATATTCCCACCTACCAGCCTCCAACTTGGAAATTCTGCGCAAGAGCATTACGGCAACATTCGTCCAGGACAGTGCTGGAGACCAGAGAAAGCAGCTTGGGGTGTATGACGTCTTTGATAATGAGATCAATACATACTGGTATCAAAGGGCTATGATTTTACAAGAGGCAGTTTACAGCTTTTGCAAATTCAGCTAAAAAGAAAATCAACACATTCGCTTCACAGAACTCATAAAAGCAGCCAGAGGAACGATGATATATAGTGAACTAGGCTTTAAAAAAAAAAAGAAATCTGCGCTTCAGGAATGAAAAATCTGCTTGGATTGTGGGTAAAAGAAAAGGAGATCAGTCGATCACTACAGCCAATCGAGAATCCCACGGATGCCAGCGTTGTAAATAAGGGTGGATTTGCAAAATTGTGTTCATTTTAATACCGCAATCACAGAGCGCGTAGGGTATTCCCCACTCCACTCATACCTCCCAATATGACATGTCATCAGCAAACGTGTGTTGTTGCATGTGACAATGCAAAAGGCGATCATTTTTCGTTGCTATAGTTACAGCGTGCGCGGTGTGCATTACAAAATCTACACAAGAAATTAGAAAGTGAAAAAAAGACAGCAACAGGAAAAAAAAATCAAAAACCAAGTCTTCAATATTCACAACAATGCTACAGAGAGCCTCAGTTTTTTCGTCGTTCAACTTTAGTCTGTTGTGAACCATCCATGCTTTCACACCGAATATGCAAGTCTGTATGGTCATGATGCTGGCATGTACATCAGCTGGAGGACAAGAACTGTATAATTGGGTGTCGTCTGCATAGGACTGGATGGAGACCATGTGAGCATGAATGAGTGATGAAAGTGGTTTGATGTATAAGATGAAAAGGGTAGGGCCCAGGACAGATCCTTGAGGGACTCCGAGAGACAATGCTGATGGGGGTGACAATTGGTCGGCGACAAGTATATAATAATAAATAAATAAATGTGGATTTGTAACGCGCGAGAACACATTTCATGCACACTTCGGGCGGACGAGGCACACACTCAGTGAAAACAACGAAACACACACACACGGAGGGAGAGATGAACGCAACAAACACACAGAGGGAGAGATGAACGAAACACAGGTTGGGATACAGATCGTCCTTCAGTCACAGATGGGTGGAAAAGTATAGACTGAGTTCTACTAGAGAGGTAGGACTGGAACCACGCCAGCGCCGACCCACAGATGCCGTATACATCATGGAGACGATTGAGGAGGATGGTATGGTCGATCGTATCAAACGCTGCGGAAAGATCAAGGAGGGTCAGAAAAGACACTTCACCTCCATCCAGAGCAGACAAAATGTCATTGACAACTCAGTCAGAGCTGTTTCCGTGCTGTGGAATGGCCGGTATGCTGACTGGGAGTGAGAGATAAGGTCGTTTGAGTTGAGATATGCGAGAAGTTGATTTAGAACGACCCTAAATATACAGGTGTTTCGAATCAGCGCGTACATTTTCCTGCGTTTAATCTTTAGGAATTGTAGTAACTAGTTGATTATCTGATGGAAGTTTAAGTCCAGTACACACGAATTTCTTGTCCATACCATGCCCATAAGGATTTAAATTTAAGAAAAACAATTAATCTAAACTAGGCTGTCTTCACACACCAGTAAATGCCTCATTCGGTAATCTCAAGACAAGTGCAGAGTGCGCGTTGCCGCACTGCTGTCTGTATCAAGCGTATCTGGACAACCTTGAATTGCACATCAACAAATACCTAGCCTCCACCCTTCTCTCTTTCTTTCTCTTTTTCACATTACACACACACGCGCGCGCGCGCGCACCCATATAAAATAGTCCTTATCGAGAGAAATAAGCTGTCACGTTTAGTATGAAAAGGCTCTATAAACTAATTTCGGAATTCTTCATAATCTCGAGTGACTTTGATATTTCCATCGAGATACTCGTTTATGGCTTATATCTCTGATATTGTATAAAATGCTTGCATCACACGTGATGAACGGATGTTGAAGCAGCTTTATAGGACGGCGTCTGACTAGCCGGCAAAAGTTAAAAGTAAGGCACTGTTCGTAAACGTTTCGAGGCATGGGTTGCATAAACGTTCGTAACTGCATTTCCGATCAAGAGATCGGTGGTATGGTCTGTTTGGCCTGCTTGTCTTACGTGCTCCTTTATGTACGAACAGGCGATAGGAACGCCCGTGCAAGCCAAACCAAATGTTATACATGTCACGTGAAGTCATACCGAGCCTTTCTCGTGGGGAAAGGGTGTGGGTGGATGGTTGAGGTGTACTCTTTAACCCAGCCCGCATGTCGAGGGGTAAGTTAGAGTGCTACCGGCCATCACCATCTGTTTTATTATTATTATTATTACAGACACATCATTTCCGTTGTGAGATGACCCTTATAGTAGCCAAAACAGTTGCACGTGAGTCATGCAGTGTAAGATTAGGGTGCAGGTTTTATGAGTGACATCATGCAGGTTGTCTCAGCTGTCCGGAGGGACGCCGATAGCTCAGTTGGTAGAGGTACGGAGATGAGTGTTGTTTCCTCGAATCCAGGTGTGGCCATTGATCATTTTCTGGAGTTATACATTGTGCAAACTCATTTCGGCCATTCCCTGCTTATTAAACTGCCTGTTCGCACTGGCTATCTTACTGAAGATATCAGTCTGGTGGTTATTCAGTCCATAGCTTAGTAATAAGATCACTTCCCACTATAGTGCGTAGTTACCGCGAAGTGGAAGCACTGTCCGTCTAAAATAACCAACTCGATCAAATTAAAAGTCTTGTTTGTTATACAGTCATTGTCAATACCAAATATAATTAGTTGTTTTCTGAGTTCTAATCTTTCACAGTAAGCACACTTCTCCTTCAGTCTTGTAAAAAGCATGTTTCAGAAGTTTTGTACAATATTGCAGTCAAAAAAATAAATGTTCAATTGTCTCTTCAGATAATGAGAAGGAACAGCATAGGTTTAAGTCCCTTAGTTTCATACAAAGCAGTAGTAAATTGGTAGCTATAATGTGGTGGTTATTTCGGCATTGGAACCAACCAAGTTTCGTATCTGGAGTAGTAATAAAGGGGTGGCGAAAAATGTCTTCCCATCTAAGGTCTGTAAAACTCTTCTCCCATGTTAGGTGTAGATAAGCATAGAAGCTTTTCATATATTCCTTTTGTGATTAGTGACTTGGAAAGGCTTAGGGCTTTCCCCTCTTCTGTCCCTGTTTCTTGCCATAGCTGACGGACATTTCTTTTGTATTATTTAATCATCGTTATTCTGCTGCAGAAATCTAAAAAATGTATATCTAACACCATGCTTTGGTCGAAAGACTTCATAATTCATGGGTGTTCCATGCTCGTTTAGGACATCCCCAATTTTCCTTATGTTGCAGGTTAGCCATTTTCCGTTTTTATTGTGTCACTTTTGCTTAATGAGGAATTGAAAAATAAAGGTTCACAAAGGAAGCCTTTTAATGACAGAGGAATAAAGTAACTACAAAAGTCAGCAAAGTAATGCAAGACATCTTTCCAAAAACGATTTTGGATCCAGATGCTCTCTAGAAAGTGACCCCCAAAAGTTGAAATTGTATGATCTGTGGATAGGTAATAGTCAAGAGATTTTTCCAGCTAGCTTTTGAAGTGCAAAGTTTCCTTATCCATGTAAGCTTTAACTAATGCTTTATGAAAGTTGTTGATAACCAGAACTTTAAGACCCCCCCCCCCCCTCAGAGTACGTCATTACCGCAGTGGGGGTTTTTTTTGTTGTTGTTTCTTTGTGGCTTTTGCACCCCCAAATTCAAAGGCAATCTTGCTGATTCTATCTAATGTATTTTTACCAGGACATGGAAGT
>SMGT01002718.1:4105-30606 GCA_004794575.1 Lanistes nyassanus
CCCCCCACTGAACTGAAAGAATGTAAATCTGTTTTGATATGGAAAAATAATATTTTGCCCTGCAAATAAGGGAGAAGAAATCTTTTGACTAGATAATAACTTCATACAGTTTGTAAGTTTTCAGTTGCAGAATACAGATGCCACCATCACAAGTTTACTTTTTACATCCTTTGTGGTGAACGCTGAACATGGGGAGGGATAAAGATATGGTTTGCTATTAGTATGATATTGATGACATTGATGGGACTTATTCTGCTAGCACTAACAAGCCATGTTAACCCAAATTCAAGGAATGTGGGTTTGAAAAAGATCGGTTGTAACTTGTTTAGATGCAACTAAAATAGAGCCAGGTGGATCTACATTTATCTACAGGTTTATTGGTAGCTGCTTTTTCAGCTGCTCAGAGTGATGAGTTTTCTATTGCTTGTGGGTTTATTACAAACCATTGATCTTTCATAGCAAAGTTGGTAGTACAGCAGTGATCCAGGTTTGATGGTAGCCCTCTGCTGGCGATGACACCGAGAATATTGTTGATTAATCACAGAATGCATGCCAGCTGTTAATGTATTGATCTGCATTGTATTCACTGTGGGGTGGGATTTTTTCCGCAGTAGGGGGAGGGGTGTTTTGTACGTGGATGTATGTGACTGTGAGAGAGGAGAGGGAGAAACTTGGTTCTTCTCTCTCTCGGATGCACATGCACATGCACCCTGTATGTAGTCACACATGTAGTACATTGATATGGCAAAAAAAAAATGTATTGTGGTTATGGTTACCCAAACCTTCCCTACAGTTTTGTGCCAGTCCTAAACTTCTTTTCGTCACTATTTTAAAAGTGCCTGCAGTCTGTATACATCTGCGCTATGGAATGCTTCCATTTCTTTCCATGGGGGCTTTAAAAACGTGCCGACCTACCCACCCTATTTTTTGTGGCTAAGTAAATTGTAACCTTAACCAAAACACTTTTGTGTGTGGGGGGGGGGGGAGGTTAAACATATATTTTTTATAAGTTAGTTTGTCAGTGGAATGTGTCATAAGAGTTCATAAAGGCAAAGATTTCAGTAGCCTTACAACTACATACTTAGGGGGATTTAGGGAGAATTAAAAAGAATTAAGAAGTGAAAGGTTTTGTTTGCAGGAAACAGGATGCTTGTGAAAATTGTTGGAAGTTGCAGTTACTATTACTGTGGCTTAATGATGCCATATGGTTAGAGAATTTTCTTTGTTTTGAACTTGTGATTTATTGGGAGGATTCAGAGCATGTATTCACTTTGTTGTCAGAGTCGAGCGCCAATTTCTGCCAAGTTAGTGGCCAACATGTTGTCCGTTGCTGGTGCAGATCACATTATCACCATGGACCTTCATGCCTCTCAGATTCAAGTGAGTGGTAAAAACTATTCTCTACTCAGCAATATTGATCACAAAGAGTCAAGGGGTGAACAAGTCCTTAATATCAAAACCTCAGCAAAGGAAGGCTGGGGTTGCTGATGTCCTCCCCTCTGTAACTGCAGAACTAACCCCTGGTTACACTTTTCTGTCCATTCTCTTTTATCTCTGTCTGATATCTGCTGCCTTTTCTTTCATCTTGTTTCTCCGCTTTTGGTCCAGTCGTGTGCCTTCTTTCTCAGAACTTTGGATAATGCACAATCGGGCGTGATTTACACACAGAAATTTTAAACCTGTGCCTCACAGGGATGCACAGATACTTTAACATTTGGCCAAGTAACACCAGAAGCTGCTTGGGCTGACCTCGGATTTATACAAACCAACCCTTAGATTTCAGGCTAGAGGGCAATTTTGACCCTTGGTTTTAAAAAATTACAGAAACACTGTTTCTTGGACTTTTCTTTCAATTTATGAGTCGTACATGTAGTTGGGGGTTAGAAAGCAAATTTTAAATTGGGGGTGTGGTGGATTCCTCTGCCATATGGCACTAGTATTTGGTACCTTTAGTCCATTACTTAAATATTTTGTTCCTTTTCTCTAATAGTCTTTCTAATCTGGAGTTTATTAAGTTGATACATAACATCTACAGCGCCTCATAACTTCATGTCCTTGTAAAGGTAGTTCATGCTTAGTGGGCTATCAAAAATTATGTATTACTGTATATAGTGTATATAATGATTTGTGTACATATGTTAGACATATGTGGTTTTTTTTTTTACTTGGTTCTGGTTCAGTGACTTGTGGTCCTGGTGATTTACAAAATCACCAATACTGCTGCTGTTTGTGGTCCTGATATGACCTGTTCGGTCAGCTGGACTCTTTAACTCATTAATGACAGCATAAAAGAGGCCATAACTTTGCCCATAGTCTCCATCTTATGTACCTTGGCTTCCCCTATAATCTGTATGTATGTTTTTTAAAAATGTGGTAAAAAAATTCACAACAATAAAAACATTATTTCAACACAGTTTGAAAGTAAAACTTGAGAAGAATAAATTATTCCTACCTGAAAACTATCTGGTGTGAATTCTGTTGAAAAAGCTGCGTTAAAAAAAGTATCTGAACTGAACCAACAACATGGTGGCTGGCCATTGAAACAGTATGGTAGCAAGTGGCGTGGTCTGGGAAAATGCTATTTCCCCTTTAATATCATCCCTTTTATGGTCTAAGGGTCTTCGAGAGGTAACTCTAAAGGGAAATGGTTCATGTATCTGAAAATATGAGTTACTTCCCTTTTCATCAAACTGGTTTCTGTTGAACCTTTTTAATAAGTGTTTATGAAACCCTCTCCCATGTGCCGGCAACTGTAGCAAAAATTGAGAACAAGCAATGGGAATGTGTTTTAAGCAGTAAACAACCAACCAACTTCAATATTAAAGTCATGTTAACTTGGATTGTTAACTTGTTTGGATTTGCAAGAAAATCTGTCTGAAAAGTGAGGGGGGAGGGGCAAAGTTTGTTGGAAATGTACTTGTATTGATTGATGTTTGTTGCATAAAGCAAAGTTGTATGCCACACTGTCAGGTGGTCATTTTTAGAGGTGGTGAATTGCATTTTTTGTCTCCAGGCTAGACATTTTTCATTTTTCAGGGCTTCTTTGACATTCCTGTGGATAACCTGTATGCAGAACCTGCTGTACTGCGGTGGATCACAGACCATATTCCAGACTGGCGCAATTGCTGCATTGTTTCCCCTGATGCAGGGGGTGCTAAGAGGTTTGTTGCTGATTACCATGGGTGGGTTGGTGGGAAGTTTTTTTGGGATGGTTGGATTGGGAATGGAGAGAAATTAGGAGAGTTACTGTAGCAAAAGCAAATTAGTCCTTTTCCTAATTCCGGAGTGGATGTGCACTGCTTGGAAGAGCCAGAAGTAGGTGTAAACACTCAGGCCTGTGCAGTGACAACCTGGCCTTAGCTTTAATAGTGGAAAGTGTTTTTGTACATGGGTGCGAGTCTTTGTTGCCTTGTAGTGTTTTTTATTTCTATTGTGTTTTGTGTTACAATGGGAAAGAAAAACAATTTTGTGCTTATGACTACGGTAGTCGTTAAGGATGAAAAAACGATGTTTACGTTTACAGATCTTTTTCATGTTTCCCATGGGGAAGTCTCCTGCACCTGTGCATCAGATCCCTTTGGATTGCCGCAACGGGGCATAAACACTTTTGAAAACAGTTTGCGATATTTTGTGTCTAAAATTGCAGTGAATGATTCTAACTCTGTAGACTTTGTTCCAATGTTGCACATGGGCAGCAAAGCCTTTACTGTGCATACTACTTCAGCACAATGGACTAATAGCAGCAGACGGTCAAAATACTTTAAACAGTGAGCTAACAACAGCTCTTGGAGGTTTCAAGATGAGGTGGGATCAAGAGTAAACATGATAATCATTATGCTTAACCAGCTACAGATTCGCCATCAATCAACAACACCAACCCGTTTGGTCTGTCTATAATAGTTTTACTTCCAGACCTCTTCCTTCTCTCCAGTCTCTCTGGAAAAAAATCATTTTTTTATGAAGGTGTCATCCCAGAACAGGTGTCATCTCTAACTCTATCAAACATTATATCACAAAATCAAAAAAGTTCTGTCATAAACACATTTTCAAATTTGCTGCTTCGTTAATCTGCTTGAACAGCTATGGCATTGAGATTAGCAAAATTTATTTCTTTCATCAAAATGCGTCACCAGAAGGTTTGACGTTTACTTAATCACATGCGCTATCAAGTAAACCAAGACCTAGGCCAGGACTGTTATGTCAGGCTGAATATACTGACTTCTTGAATAATGTTGACATTGTTACATAATGCTACAACGTCAGCTGTGTTGGCAAATGAGCTTCAATTTTCGCTCTCTTGTTTTAACATCCAGAGATGGCGTCAGAAGAGGGAAACGTCCACCGATGATACAGAGGGCCTGTATTTGTCCCTGAAAACAGATAACTAAATGTGTTCAAAAATCCAGCATTTTCACGATGTGTCCAGGAAATCTGCTGACCACACTTTAAGAAATAAAAAATGTATTTTCAGCTAGGTCTGGCTCCTGTTCTTCGACCAAACACTTTCAAAGTTTTCCTCACTGAACAATATTAGTGGAGGTCAGGTAATTAAATGTTTAGCAAACATTCAGTGGTACTGAATCTAAGCCTCAGTTTATGACCAGTTGACTACTGTGCACCCACAGTCAGTGGGAGGTGCTGGTCAAGAGTGATGAGAAGACTTCAAAAAGGAAGGCAGCTGATGATCAAGAAACAGCTCATAACAAAGTTTCAAAGCGTGCTCAGACATTCCAGCTGCAGTATATCAAACACGCTCTGGAAATGTGTAGAAATTTATATGAAATCTGTCCATTCTCAGTTTAGTGTGACAGGTCAGTGTCTAAATGCAACCATTTTAGATTTTAATCTAGTTTTGAAATCCGGGGGTTTCTTTGTGTACTAAAAATTTGGTTAATGTTGACTTTGTCTTTTTTAATAAAGAGCAAATGAGGACAGAGCGCTATAAATCATCAAACGATCATCCCAACAAGGTACTGGCAGCGCTAGACACACCCGTATGCAACCAAGGGAGCCTACCTTACCCAAACACGTAGCAAAGAGAGAGTCAAAAGTAAGGAACATGGCAGGTCTTCAAAAAGATCTGCCATCCCTTTCTTTTAAACGACCCTAGTCTTCGCACAGCTAACCCCCATTGTACCACCTGTGCATACAGCGAATCCCGATTTTATATCGTCAGCTCGCTCACTAAGCATATGCTGACAACTGGGATCCAAGACAAATACAACATAGGACAAATACATGAAATCCTCAAGGATGTTGTGTTTGTCTTGGATCCCAGTCGTCAGCATACGCTTAGTGAGCGAGCTGACGATATAAAATAGGGATTCGCTGCATGCACACGTGGTACAATGGGGGTTAGCTGTGTGAAGACTAGGGTCGTTTAACAGAAAGGCACGGCAGATCTTTTTTTGAAAATCTGCCATGTTCCTTACTTTTGACTCTCTCTCTTTGCTACGTGTTTGGGTACAGTAGGCTCCCTTGGTTGCATACGTCAGCATACGGGTGTGTCTAGCGCTGCCAGTACCTTGTTGCGATTATCGTTTGCCTTTTTGTCCTGCTAAGTGCACTTCATTTCCAGGAAGATCATGAGGGTATTCCCTGTTATTTAAATGTATAGAAAACTTTATTTGAGGGTATGCATGTGGGTTCTTTTTAATTTATTCTTCAGGGTTACAGCCATTGCAGACCGACTAAATGTGGATTTTGCTTTGATTCACAAAGAGCGAAAGAAAGCAAATGAAGTGGCGTCCATGGTATTGGTTGGTGATGTGAAAGATCGAATTGCCATCTTGGTAGATGACATGGCTGATACATGTGGAACTGTTTGCCACGCAGCTGAAAAGTGAGTATCGCCCTATTTGCTGCATCTGTAGTGTTGATGGGTTTCTATGTGGGAGGGGTTTTGTTAGGTGCAGAAGTATTTTTTAAGTGTTCTAAGTAGTCCTTGCGGTCTGGGAAGCAAGAAAGATGCAACAGCTTATTGTAGGCTTGTTGGTGTCTAATTGTATGACGAGTTTGAAGTGGGAATAAAGTGTTCAGATAGAGAAAACCCGGCAAACATTGTAAATACATCTTGACATCTCAGATCTGTAATAACTGGAACGAGGAAATCCATGGGATCAGCATCTGCCACACCATGGTCTGAGATCTAGTATTTGTCTGCAGAGCAGAGAACACACTGATAGACTTGACAGAAAACCCAGCGTACATTTAAACAGTTTTGTGTTCGAAGAATTTGGGGGAGCATGTTTTGCATTCTGTGGATGAGAATTTCATTTTGAACAGAAATAGACATCATTGCACATCAATGATTCCTTGCTATATACATAAGTGCAATTGATTACACAGTTTTAGAGTCAGCTTCACACATTATTGTGTATTCTGCGCTTGTGGCTGAGCAGTGATGTTATAAACCTTGGTATGTATTGTTGACAACATCACAGGTTACTGGAAGCAGGAGCCCAGAAAGTATATGCTATTTGTACACATGGCATTTTCTCGGGCGCAGCACTGTCGCGCATCAATGAGTCCATGTTTGAGGCTGTAGTTGTGACCAACACCATCCCCCAAGACCAGAACATGAAAGAAGCGCCTAAAATTAAGGTGAATTGCTTTCATTATTCACCTTTAATGATTCGTTGCTAAAGTTGTGGATGTCCCATGGATTTTGCTGTTTTGCGAGAAGAGAAGCAGTTTTCAGGAAGAAAAGAAAGCCCAGCTAGAATGGTTCATTTTTACTTCCAGTAATAAAATAATTTGTAACAGGTAAAGTCAAACAGGTTTTTGGTGTGGGTTGCACCTTTAGCTGTGGTTTTGGTAACAGTCGTCGGACTTGATTCCAGAGATGTAGCTGTTGTCATCACTTGTGATTGCGTTAGAAACATTCAAATTTTGGTGGAGGGCATGCAAAATAAAAAGCAAGAATGCTGTTTTGCAGCAAAAGCAAACTTATGGGACATTTACTGTCTGGCTAGCTTGTCTTTCAATCATCACATTCCTTTTCGAGCACAACCTCCGCATTCCTTTGTCGCCACGTTTTCCCAGCAGTTCCTCTGAAATCCTTGTCGAAGAAATCCGATGTTGAAACCCAAGATTATTTTAAAGGCTGTCAACGATGCTTCTGCTGCGAGCTGAACTTTTCGTTGCCTGTGGAAGTGCTCAGTGCTACTTGGCAAGCGTGCATGTAAAAATGAATGCAGCATTGTATCTGCTCAGTGGCTGCAGCATTTTTGTGGCTGACTTTGTGTACTCTTCAGAAGGTATGTCTTACTCTGTACAGTGTGATAGCTTATCTAACAGTGCTTGCTAGTGACCGTTTTATTCATTGTTAGTCTTGACATTATATGGCTGTTTAAATGCTATAAGTGTGTGCATGCAGGCTTTAAATAACTTATTGGTTCTTGACCTCATAGTAATTATGTGTGCACCCTTTCCATTCAATTTTATTTGAGATTACATTGTCTTCCTGAGTATATTTTGCGTACTATCATGTCTAACACTTAAAATCTGGACTTCAACTGTAGCTAAATAACAAGTATAAGTGAAATAGCTTTGAATTAATCGTTACATTAAGTATGTTGTAAACCATTGACAAATTACTTGCATGTGGCAATAATTTCTAAAGATTAGCCTAAGTAATGAATAATGTGACAGAATGGAGCTTGCATTCGGCAGTGGTCCTGTGTTCCACTGCTTCAGAATGGAAAAGGCAGCCATAGGAAAATTTGCTTTAGAGATGGCATCGGTTTTTAAATGCTTCTTTGTAATATCCTATGCTTTTATAACATGTTGGCAGATGTAGAATTAGCAAAACTTTGTATATTTTTTAGGATATCCATATATTAATGATAGTGATAACGCTTTTAGGATAACTAATGTTTTTTACTAGACAAAAATAACAAGCAAGAATGGTTGACTACCGCTAGTACCAGTACTAACAAAATAACTAATAACAGTGCTTAATATTGGTAGTTTTTCAATGAATTATAAGGATCAAATTAATAGAAAAGACATAAGATTAATGCAGATTGCAGGCAGGAAAAGTCATAAGTATTCTTGGCACCACCTCCAACCAACCACCCAACAGTTGGAACTCAGCTCATCTTTTCATGATGATTAAGTCCTTTTATCAAATAAGCTGCAGTGCTTGCTTAGATATTTGCTGCTTGCACTCTCACAGACTGTAGGACTGCTTAGTTCGACAATTTCAGCAGCCACAGCAGGAGTTGAGTTTGTAACACTGATTTGCTGCAACATATCAAACCAGAAGAAGAAGAATCATTTGGTGGTACAGTGTAGGAGATTGAGGTCTATATGACTGAAGTCTGAGGACTGTATGTTTGGTACTCCTCGTCACACTTCACCGAGGCACCCAAATGTTGAGTACCAGTAAGTCTAACAGCATGATCCCATCATCTAGTGAGGTTATTGCTAATGCTAGCTGCAGCTGAATATTATCATACCTTCCCTCAAACATTAGTCAGTTTGTTTTGGTTTTTTTTTTTGGGGGGGGGTTGGACAAAATTAAAATCATCTCTTTCTATCATCACTAACCCAATGCAACAGGAGCAGTAATCATGTTTGGATATTGAGCATACAGCCAGAATGAGCATGTGTGAGGCAGCCTTTCTTAACCAGGATTAACCTGGGTTCCACAAGAATGTGGGAAAAAAAGATTTTTTTTTCATTTTTTTTGCCAGCGCTCACAGTGAATGCAAAGGATTGAAGCAACCAGTTAACTGTCACACAGCATTATGCTCATGGCTGACATGCCACCTAAAGGTGTATGGAAAACTTATAAATAACTTGTTCAGTGTTCCAGTTAACAGATTTGACCTGTAGATTTGACCTTTGCGAAGATCTATAAATAAGAGCTATTTTACGTCTATAAATAGCTGTCAGGGAAGCTACTTAATTTAAATTTTTTTTTTTAAATCTTTCTTCTGCGTACAGTTAGTGACTAGATTTCATATCCTTAAAAGAAGGGATGGTGAAGCCATTGGAGTAAGGGAATAGAATAATAAATTGGCAGACACTCCCTTAGATGTAAAAATTACATAGGAATCCTCTCTGCCAAAAAGGTTGAGAAAGGCTGGCAAAAGACATCACTTGCAATTGTAATCGTAATGTTCTTTCCTGAAAATGCTCGCTTTAAAAAATGGATTCTTTATAAGTCTGTGTTACTGGAAAATGTCACAAAGATTTTTTTATTATCACTTATGGATTGCCCCCTTCACCCTTACTGTCATGGCCATACCGCCCCACCCACCCACCCAAAAAAAAGACCTGCATTAACATTATGTGAGCCAGTAATAATGTGGATATTTTGGGAACAATGATAATTAAGTGTGGAGGTTACTACTCCCTCGATTTTTTTTTAAAGAGTGAGATCAGGGTTTTGATATTTGTGCTCAAAAGTAATAGATTACTGTATACTTTATTATTCTACACCATAACTTAGATATTTGAATTTTGCTTTTAGAGTATGAAGGATTGGTAGTTTTGAAATCGAATTTTTTTTCTATTCTTCCTCTGATGTTTCACCATACTCTCATAGGTATTAGCAGCTTTTGTTATACCAATTATTGTGTGCATTTGATGTGTATTTTCCCAGAAATCTTATTTTGGCTTCCAACTTCTCTGTTTGTTTCAGTTAATTGACATCTCCATGATTCTTGCTGAAGCCGTGCGACGCACACACAATGGCGAATCTGTGTCTTTCCTTTTTGCCCATGTACCAATTTAACCAAGGACACCCCACCTCTTCCTCACCTATTTACCCCTTCCTCCAACAGGCTGATTTTAAAAGTTGAAATATGCTTCCGTTTCTCCCCGTTTCCTGTCCCTTTTACAAACCATGCTCCCTTTGCAGTTCTTAAAATTTAGAATTGGCTCATTTTCTAGCTGAACCTAGATAATAGTTCTTTGCGCCTGTGTTTAAAAATTTTTGTGTCTGCATGGTGCATATGTACCTGCAATTAGAGTGTGGCTGAGTTTAGGTTTATTTTTGTTTTCTGACTGTATTGTACCTTGTACTCCCTAGCATTCTTTTCACGTGGTTTTGGCTGAGCTCGTCTTGTAAAGTTGCGTTAGTGTGCATTTTATAAGTAAGGCTCCAAACAGCATAGTCAGGTCATTGAAATAGTGTTCAAGTTTTGTTAAACAAAGTATTTCCATGTGCACATTTTGATTTAAATATAAAATCTTTAAGTTTGTTCAGGTGGCCATTTATGAAGCACAGAAGTTTAAATTGTACTACCACATAAATGCTTGTGGAATTTAAAAAAATTTACTTTGTATATTTGTTGGTGATTTTTACCTTTAAAGACTATTTTTTCATTAAAAATACACATTTTTGATACAGTCTGATTCTTATTTTTTATTAGAAAAATACTTTATTTCATGTTAAATGTATGTCTGAATACAAGCCTTTCAGTTGTCGTATCAGTTTAATACAGAACTAATTTTGATTTAGGAAGACAGCTGCAATCCTCGGTATCATATCTCTTTGTCAGATCTTTGCTGGTTGACAGGTCTTACTCCTTAAATTAAGCAGTTATAATTTTCTTGTCCAACATTTTATGTAATTTTTGCCTTTGGCTGCAAAATAATCCAAATATAAGTTGGTGAATTGACAGGCATTTAAAGTCTTGTTTTTTCTCGGTAGTTTAAGATAGAAGAGAAAGAGATAGAAGTAGAACTTGCGTTTGACAGTAAGATCTTGTTTGCATTCACATCTGTCTGTGTCTGAGTGCACACATGCAAGCTTGCATGTGTGCATGCTTGCCAGTGTTTGGATCTTCAAAATAGGGCACCGCACACAAATGGATTTAGGTCTGCCGTTGGCTGGCCGGGCAGGTGGCATAGCTGATAAAACAATACAATAATTTTGCCAAGCATCCTGTATGCCTGCTGTCTTGTTTCTCCTGTTGTGTAAAAATCAATGAACCCATGGAGAAATGGCCAGAAAGCATCAAGCCAGTTCCACTTTCCCAATCAATGTTTGAATAGATAAAATGTAGTCTTATACCCCCTCACTAGACTGTTGTCCTTCTTGCTGTTACTGCACAAGTCAGAACATTGGCCTCAGCTGTTCATCATATTGGGCATGCCATCATTGTGTGCAACACTGCAGGCAAGTGTCTTAACAGAGTTGACTAGCTTTTTTTTTAAGGATGATGGGAATTGCAAGTGAAAATATGCTCAGGGTTTCATGAGAAGTAGTTGGGAAAATCATGCTTCCAACATTGGAACAAATAAAGTAAAGTGCATTTGGTGGTCGTTGAAAAAAATTGTTTTGTGTGTGAGTGTTTTTTTAATGATAAAAATTGAAATATGTTCTACAGCTTTTATGGGTGTGTTTTAATCCTATGCTGCAGTTTTGTTTTGGTTTTTTTTTTTGTTTGTCCCAACAATTTTTTAATTACTTGCATGTTCTGGGCCTAAGGCTTGGGGTGGGATGGCCTCTTCCCCTTTCTTGCTAAACACAAATATTTTTGTCAGCATTTGTTTTGGGTTGTTTTTTTCAATTTGCCACTAAGTACATTTTCTTGCCTTGGTCAATGAAATCTCGTTTCTTGTTGATTGGTTTGGTCCAGTGTTCCAAATCTGTCCACTTGGTGCTATGCAGGAAAGGTGTTCAGTTTCCTTTTGAAGATTGTGGAGCTAAAGTTTGGGACGGTTATGTAGTCAATGTTTTTACTGCGTTCAGAGCATGGAGTTTTATTTCAGAGTTCTTTTCTACAGCTTTTAGGAAATGCCATCTACTTTGAAATGTTGGATAGTGCATGGCATGTTAATGGCATCCAGCATGAGTAGGTGAACCAGTTATGTAGAAGATTGTTTAGAAGGAGATCTGCATTTCTGTAAGAATTCTTTTTCCCCCTTTAATTACAACATTCATGGTATTGGACCGGCATTCAATCCTCTTGGGTTTTTTTCTTGCCTACCCTTGGGTTTTTATTGCTTGTTTATAGTGGATATTTTTGGGGAGAGAAGCAAGACTTGTTTTCTAGACATCTAAAGTTGATTTTTAAAAATAGGATTTTACCATCTTTTTATTTGGTTTTGGAATGTTCAGCATGCTTGTGGAAGTTGTATTTTTTGTAAGATTTTAACATCAGTTTAAAACCTATGCAATAAAACAGATTATAGCAGCTGATATTATGAGACTGCTTTGTTGTGCCTGAATGTTGGCCGCTTTATTTCCACTATGAATTATCAATTCTCAAGTCCCTTTGGTTCCTTTCAGTTGAGATAATTGCTTAGTAACCTTCTTCCCTTGGCCTCACCCCTACCCCACCTCCCTAACATGAGGAGGTTGTAAGCTTAGTTATCAAATGCACTAGAGGTTTTCTAAAGATTTATGATTATACATGCATCTAATCTAACACTAGTATCAGGTAAAGTATAAATTGCAAGTCAGTACTTTGATGATTATTAATTGGAAATCAGACTTTTGAACCTCTGCATAAAGTTCTTGAGAAAAAAATTGACTTAAACTAGTGTTTTCAGCTAATCCAGACCAGTTTTAACTCTGGTTTGTGTAAAATCATATTTGTTGCTGGGTGCGTTTTACAAAACTGGGCAGACATTTGAGTGGGCAGAAATTGTTTAATTTTTCTTAGTGCATACTAGGATTTTAGAATTAAAAAACACCAGTACCCTATTTTTCCAAGAGGGTTTCAGTTGTCCCACAGGCACAAGGAATGCCAACAAAGTTTTAATGGACATTTTAGTGCAATAAAGAGGTGTGGACAGTTTTGGCATGGCTGCCATGAGAAATGCCATCTATTTGGCAAATCCATGACTGTGCGTCTTTATTCTTTCAGTGCTCCCTGTATTGGCCTCAAAAGCACTGGCTTCTGACCCAACAAAAACGAAATGCATGGCTGCTTGTAGCTGTCAGATTTGGACAAGAAAAGATTCTCTCGGTTTTTCTAAGGCCAAATTTTTCAGTGAACAACAGAAAGACCAGGGTCTCTTTGGGAATCTGTCATGGTGTTTTCTTCGAAGTAAAATTAATTGTAAAATGAACAGGTGAAAGATGGGAATCTCTGGGGATCTAGATATTAAGATTCCATTTGCAATGCAGAACTTTATGTGATGTGTTTATTATAAATGCTTTCTGTGAATTACACAGATTGACCCAGCTTTTAAAGTGCATGGTGTGTTTTCTAGTTCAGCTTGTAACATGCGAGGTCGGGAACAAAAGATATACATTTTACTGGGTCGCCCTTCATATAGCACTCCATTTGCCTTGAAGTGGCATGGCACAACCTAAAGCATGTTTTAATTAAGGAGTTTAGGGAGGGAAGAGTTTGAAAGTGATATCCCTTTTTCACCTTTACCCATTCAGCGCCCTTTTCTGCAGCAGCAGCATGAAGCCTTTAGGTTTGGCAGCCAAAGAACTAGATGCTTTGTAAATCAGTCTTTGATTACTGTTGCTATAGGTGTGGTAATCGCATTTATGTATTTTTATAGTCTGTTACAGAGAGTGTTTATTGACTTCAACCAGTAAACAGGGTTTCCCACAAACCAAACTTTGAAGGGTCAACTTTAAAAAAAAATAATTCTGGGTGTCTGGGCTTACATTTTGGAATCATACAATAAACTTCGTTGCCCATGTTTCAAAAATCTTAAGATTATGACGACACTTGGAGTAAATCTTTTGACGCGTCCAAATGCTGACAATGTGTGTCATTTATGTATATTTTGGATAATAGGGAATCCAGCAAAGAGCTCTGTAATAAAGTGATCCCGCAATCTTAGTATCCAACACTTTATTCTGGTTTCTGCATTTTTTTTAAAATAGAGAAAGAGGGGTTGACCTTTTAATCCATTTGCACAATGTTCTGTAATAATTGTCAATACCTGTTTTGATAAGTGTGTTAGTAAGTCACGAAGACATTGTGTTTAAACATACCGTCACTTCACGAAAGCACAGTTGTAGAATGTTTAACTTATTTTTTTTATTGTTACAGTTTATTTTATGTCTTACAGTCACCTTTTATTGATTTTTTTGTATAAAGAATGACATTTATGCTTGTTTCTCATGTGCAGTGTTTGGACATCTCCATGATATTGGCAGAATCAATTCGACGCACGCATAATGGAGAGTCTGTATCCTATCTCTTCAGTCATGTGCCCATGTAGTGTCGGCAGCTATCTTTTTTTTTTCTTTCCTTCCCCGCACATGTTTGTCGGCACATCTGCTTTGTCCAGAGTTGCCTTAGCCCTTGTTGTTGACCTGTTGGTGTGATTTCTGCCCGTCCTATTTAGTAATTTTGGTTTCCTTTTGTTGAAGTCACATTCCTCTTGTCAGGAGTCAGGACCTATTTAGCAGGATAAATTTGCTTACTAGCATTGCACCCTAGAAAATGAGCAAGAAAAAGCAAGGAAAAAGAGAAATATGAGAAACATCCTTTAGTCCACATCATACAGCACAAATTGGCATCTGGTTCAAAGTGTATTCGGACATGACAGCATGTAACTGTATGTTAAATTGCTCAGGATCATTGTTTCATCAGCATCATTGCATCATGTTTGTCACTGATCCTTACTGTTGTATTACTGTTCTTTTTGCACTAATATTTCTGTCCTCGCCTCCCCCTGACCCCATAATCAGTCTTCTGCTCCATCAACAATTTCGCATTCACATTGATTAATCAGTTCTTTGTCACTGTTGCTTGTAAAGAAGTTGTTTTGATCAAAAGTAAGAAAATAGATATGATCATATTCTGATGAGAATGATGGAAGACAGATGATATGATCATGTAATTGTGAATAGTGCACACCTGTGAACTAGCATTTATACATTTTTTTGATGATTATGTGGTCTGTCGATGGTGCATTTTCTACATTCATAAACGTTCATACATCTTGTTGGTGTCATTTTGTGGGCACTTTTTTTTTTTTAGGGGGGGGGGGCAAAGGAACTTTAATTCTAATTTGTGTTTGTTTTTATTAAGCAGTGCTTTTCTTCCAGTGTTTGCTTAATCTCAATTCTGTTCAGCTTCTCTAAGTCTTTCTCAACATAGTTCCCATCATTTTTTTTCTCAAGGTAGAGATCTTGTTTACATTTCATTGTAATTTTTGTCACAGTTCACATCGTCAGCTCACTACATTATTTGTGTTTTCATATGGTTAGTCTATGTTTATTTTTTTCAACGTTTGTACATTTCTTGTGCATGTTGGTTTAAATGTTTCATGAGGGGCATGCTATTTACCAGACTGCGATGTGTTTGATGAATTCGGGGTTGCAGTCATTGCCAATAGGGTACACATTAACCATATACATGGTGGGTTATAGCACTCATAGCATTATGTCAGTACCAGTCTGTCAAGTAAGTGGGTGGTCTGTTGCAGAGAATCGAGGGAAGTTGATTTGTTGTGAGTAAATAAACCCATGCCTTTAGACATTGTAAGACGACATCTGATCACTTTCTAACAAAAAGCATTGCAAAGTATTTCTGTCATGCAAATCCGCTGCAACAGTAGAGTAACAGATTTTCACTTAGCTTCAGTCGTTCAGAGATAAGGTAGAGCTGTGATGTTCAGTTTCTCCATGGAAAGTGTGTCCAGAGGTTTTACTCGCTTGAAAATGATTACTTTTTCAGAGGATGACTAAGTGAGTGCGTAATGTTGGTTTTGGAATGTTTCTTTTAAGAGGAGGGTGTTGTAAGTACAGTATTTCTAATCTGGATCATACCTACTACCCATAGTTTGACCAAAAAAATTCAGTACAGTACTTCTTTATCTGGTTGTTGGTGAGTTTGTCAGAGAAGAACTTTATAAAGACTGACTTAATACACCCATTCCAAATTTCTGCATTCATTACCTCTAGTGTCTGCTTATTACCTCCTGCATCTTAGATCATCTAGTGTGTGTGAGAATTTGTATTTCTGTACTCATGCAAAGTATCTGTGTTGGCTGTGTGAGACTGATCAGTCAGTGAAATGGAATAAACTGAAGGTATGTGTGGATGGATGTATACACACTTTTGGGGCTTCACAGTCATTGCCCTTTCACTTTGATGTCATAGGCTATCATTCTGAAAGCACATCTTGAAAAGAAAATCCCTCTGGGTGGTAGTTGATAGCTTCTTTCATGATGACTTTGTAAACGTTTTGGTTGGCAGATCCGAATGTCAGTATCTCTCACAAGTTCAGAAAGTTTCCCCAAGTTATTTCCATGGCCTGTGATTAGACAGTATTTTTAACACAGAAGTTCATAAGGGAAAAAGTGAGGGGAACCGCAGTCATCGTGAAGTGAAACAGTGGCAGTTCATGTGAAGTGTAAAAGCCACTTGGTTACGTTTTCACAGAGGACTGCTCACATAAAAATTATGGAATTTTTTTTAATGATGCACTTGTTTCAAACAGAGCTGTGTTCAGTTTGATACTTTTTTTGTAAGACAGCTCCTACTCTCCCGCTCCACTTTTTGAGAACTACATGTAGTACGGTGTGTCTTAGAAGCATTCTTCAATACTCATCACAATATTGCTGCTCATTTGCCTCAAGTATACAAAAAGAGGTTGTGTTCTTACATATTTTTAAGCTAGAGTAACATGTTTAAAGCAGTTGGTTTAAACTCCTGTCATCTGACGAAAACTTCACTAAGGAGAGACCATTTCTGAAAATTTATTAAAATATTCAGTATTATTTTGGAACCCTTATTGATTTCCTAAGGTACATTTCTAGGAGAAAACATCTTTGCTTTGTCAAACTAATCGGTCAAGTTTTGTATTGTATACCATTTTTGTTCTAAAAATCACACCAAGTCTTTCTGAAAAATATAGCAATGATGTGGAAGTTTTCGTTACAAACTGTTCTTACCAACTCCCAAGGACAGCTGCCATAATTGAGGATAACTGGCTGGAAAAGCAATGGTGTAATGAAGCTGGTGGCTCTCGTGCTTCATGCTGTAATTGCCAGAGGCAAGCGTCGTGCATCCTACAGTGGTCAACAGTGTGCCGTGCGACACGTTAGGGAGTGTTCAGCCATATGGGTTGAGGTATTAATGACAAGGATAAAAACTGGATGGCAGGTGTCAAGGATTCACTGTGCCAGAACTGATATACAGCCTTGGAAGAGACACCAAGGAATACCTCATGTCATCTTACCACTAATAACAAGGAGGAGAGGATTATAATGGCAGGAAAAACCTGGTTCAGACATTCAGGATTTTGCTGTTGTTTCGTTTGGGGTTTTGGGGGATTTTTTTGGGGGGGGGTTCTTTTTTTCTTTTTTGGCTGTAACTGAGGAATTTGTGATTTTCTGAAGAAGGGATTTAAGTCTGACATTTTTTTGGTTTAATTTTCATGTCTTGGCATTAATGAATGATCGTTTGTTAAATAGAAATTAACTGGCTCTTGTCATTTGGTCATTAAATCATATTTAGCCAGTTACCCTGAGCCTGTGATTGTATGGTGAATTTCTTTTTCTGCTCTGTTGATTCATCCTCTTATTTACACAGATCCACCAGTCTAGCACATATCTTGTTTAACCTGTTTTCTTCTCATGATTTCTTTCACATGTTTTTGAGGGGATGTTTCATAAATTTTAAGGGTGTGTTTTCCCATATTATGTTTGTTATTAAAAACAACTGTAAATAATATGAAATGTATGCAAGCACTAAACTTATTTTTGAGCCCCCTTTCAGTCATTAGACTTGTTTGTGACAGATAAAATACATAGATTATTAAATACCTTTTATCAATTGTTTAAAATTATAAATGCTTTCATTTCATTGGTAATAGCATGTAAGGATGAACCACACATCCATGATATAAACACTTGCACTCTTCTCAGCTTGCGTAGCTCTCATTACCTTCAAGACCCAGACGCATAATAGGAGTGATCTGGATTGTTACAGGTTTTCCATGACTTTATAAAACATCATGTTAACCCAAGTTGATCTCCAAGGAAACAGATTACCCTGAAGGAAGGCTGGTGTTGCCCACTTGCTAAGGTCTTTTCCTCTCTGTAACTGCACAGCTATCTGCTGGTTACAATTTTTTATCCATTTATTTTTTATTTTGGGGAAGGGGGTGAGATCTGTCCTTTTCTTTCATCTCTTTTTTTTCTCATCTTCTGGCCCAGTTGTCCATCTTTTTTCCTAGAAATTAACTCTTCTATCAGGTTGATGGCTCCCATTTATGAGTCTTGTACTTGGGGTTAGGAGGTTTCTTAGCTAGTGGTATGGATTTTTCCCCCTCATACCACTGTTACTAATATACCTGGTTCTTTTTCTCTAAAGATCTTATTAGTTTTGAGTTTGTTTGGTTTTTTTTTGGGGGGGGGGGTCAGATCTGAAGTTCAAAAAGTTGAGAGAATACTCAACGTCTCCAGCACCTCCTTTGTCCTTGTAAACATGTTTCATGTTTGGTGGGTTATCAGCCAGATTTATTGTATAGTGTATAGGGATTTGCGTGAGTGTGTGTGTAACAGTAGGTAGGATTTTCAGCTTATGGTTTAAGATTTGACACGTGGTCCTGATTTGGCTTCTTCGTTCAGCTGGACCCTTTAACAACAAACAAGGAAACGGATTTTAATGTTAGCACAGCTGTTTTCTTGTTTTTGTGATAACCTTGCCCTAGAATGGATGACTGTCACCATTAGCATTTGCCTTCATTGTCTTCAAAATACTTGTAAGAGCAATAAGTTTGGGAACCTTTGTGACTGTGTTCTTTTGATTTTTACTTTGTGTTGCTTGTGCCAATTTTACTTTTTGACGACACGTTCTAGCATCCAAAGCAGAAAATATAAAGGCTCTTTTACTCTTGTTTGTGAGAATGGTGTTCAAGCTTGAAGAAGCAAGGGGAAAGGAGACAAGTGATCAAGCTGGTCCATCAAACATCTCTTCTCCCCTCACCCTCTTTGCCCTTATAGCAATGAAGTTTTTATTCACAAAAATGTGGGTTTCAAATGCTGCTGTCTGTTGTAACCATACCATCGAAACAAACTCCCCCAGGAAACATACAAGCAGGTAATAATGATAATTCAGATATATTTTTTGTTGCTTGTATACAGATATGCCAATTTTTGTAAATTTATTTTTTTGCACCCGAATACTATGACACTAGGTTCTTCCTCCCATCCTGCCTTCCACACCAAAAAAAAAAAGTATCAATTTGCAACATGCAAATGGCGTGATCCAGAGGAAGCAGAGGGTGTCAGCGTTGGGCTAACCAGGATCATCTCAGCACAGCTTCAAAGTCAAACAAGCCTTCACACTGTTAACATGACACAAGTATCAGCTTTTGTTTCATGAACAAGACAAGCCTACAGACTGCTGGCTGGATGTTTTAACAAACTTTACACTGACAATAATACCACAGAAATGTTTTAGTTTACCACAGAGTTTTAGCTGTCAGTTCTTCACACTCCTGACCTATTGATGAAAATAATACATTCAACATAGTATAATAGGCATCTATTGGAACCTGTACAAAAATATGAAGTAGAAGTAATGGAGATGCATACAAGTCTTTCGAGCATATTTATCTTTTTTCTTAGAAGAAATGTTGACAGGCATGTTTCCAGAGACCAAAAACTTTGTTATCAGAAGCAAATGCAGGAAAGAAGAACTTGTGTCATGCTCTTAGCCAATCTGAAGACATGCTGTTTGCAATGGCCTGTTTCTTGATAGATTCTTCACCTCAGGACATTCTGCATTATAAGAAAATGATAGGGATTACTGTTTCATGTTTGGAATAATAATTTTAAAGATCAGCATAAACATCCTTAAGCAGTATCAATCTGCTCCAAAACCCTGTATAAAGAAGCATTCACTAAAATATGTGTACCATTGAACTAGGGTTCATATTTAATATACTGATATTTAATGGCTTCCACTGATTCCCAACAAGAAAGATGCATACTTGTCTGACAGCGAGAACCGTAGTAACCAGTTTCTGAACAGTCGCACTTGAACGTTCGCCCTTTGTTTGGTGTGGTGACAGGAAGGCAAATTCCTCTGTGTTGACATGGCTTTAAGGTTTCACACAGGTTGCCTTTGCCTGTGATGAAAAGACTTTCCGAAATATAATATTTAACCCTTACAGCGTGAAGGGCCATGATCGTGGCTTTCCCTGTCTAGCACAGAACACCTTACACCAGCCATGCATCCTTCGATTTAAGCGTGACTTTTGCTTGGGTATTTCATTGTAACCAGCAGTGTGAGGTTTAAACTCTAACGTGGACAATTTCTTTACAGATTTAATATCTCTCCAGTGGGCTATTTGTAGATGGAGTCAATGTAATAACTGGTAATTTCCAGACTTTAAAAAGGCCTAAATTCATAGAAGGAATGCAGAACCAGGTGCTGTATGGTTTTGTGTGTGTGTATATATAGATATACACGGTGCCCTTCTAGCATTTTTTTTAAAGAATGTACAGGTTATACTTAGAAAAAAACTATGTAAAAATGTTTTTGTAAACATAAGATTGTACTGATAATTGCATCACAAGGCTTTCTAGCACAGCCTTCACCAAATTAATTGTACTCCTGTCTGAAATACCATGTCGTTCGGTTTTGTGTGCCAGGACTTGCCATTCTTCCTCGTGTGCATGTGAGAGAATGTGTCTGCACACATTTTTAAATACTGGATTGATGTATAGGAATCAGTTGGAACATCATGAGGGATAATTCTACAAACCATGAAAGTCCAGTAAGCACTCCTCTTTGGTCTTGTAGGGGAAAGGGTTAACACAGCCTGTAGCTTCGTCTTCAATGCACTTCCTGTTGGAGTAATCAATCCTGCTACCAGTGAACTTCTGGCTACAAATATAGTCCTGGATAGTTTCCCCTGCCACATTTCCTAAATATAATGAACATAGAAGTCCAATATTTAATAAATGTGTGGTTACTTTTCCTAAAGGGCCATTTCAGTTAAAGTTTTATGAAATTTGGCACAAGCACACAGATCAAAGCCCAAAAGCATTCAGGTGGTTTTGACACGACACCGCTTCTGCTTAACAATACTTCTTGAAGTGAAATTCCAGTTCTGTTTTATAATACATCTATAAATAAATTCAGCAGTTAATATCCCATTGCTTTTCTGATGAACCAAATTGTTTTGGGCAATGCAGTGTGGATCAGCAGCCCATTTATGACATCAGAAATTTATGCAAAAAATGTAATTGTTAGCAGACTGCATAGGTCACAAAGTTCTAAAACATGATCGGGGAGGTAGCTAAAAAAAATATATACAGGTGTATGAGGGGTGCCACATGACATGGCAAATGAAATCAAACAAAAACACCGGGGTGAAAGCATATTGCAATATGTTGCGACCGTTTGATCTGGCCTTGGCTTTAGTAGCACGTTCGTGGGAGTTTTAAATACTTCTAATTTTGAGCAAACGGTGCAGAGCTGTAGCGTGCACCGAAAATGTGCGGACAAACATTTGGGCTCTTCGAGTGCGATGTCTTTGTGAGGTGTGCTTACTGATAATTGTTCAACCGTCTTTAGGAGGTTCACCACCACCTATATAAGTCACCAACTGTCGTTGATTCTGCCCGAGGCAAACTCGATCCTCTGTCCTAAGGCTACGGAACAGCGAGTCTCGGATTATCTTAACGAAGTTTATGTTTTTAAATCGACGGAACACGATGCACTTTCGTTTAATCTTAATCTGCAGCACTCACCTACGCCCAGCACCATGACAAGTCCCAGAACACACATGGAATGCATTTTCGGTCGGCTGTCGAGAAAATTAGAACTAGAAGACAAGACTTTCACGCCGCTTCACCCATGTTGCGTCCCGCCACTGAACGCACTAAAATATACCCCGTCCCCAGCTTGGGGACACCGCCAGGTGAATGGACTGACCCACATACCAGCAGCAGAGATTTATGCACGATCACTCGACATCGCTACACAGCCTACATCCACTTGCTTGTGTCGTCGCCGACCATTAGCGGGCACAAGAACTCGACTGGAACAAATCGCATTTGAGCGTCATTAACGATCTGAGATCTGACAGGTGTTTAATTATCACTAGTTTTCCACCACCACCACTAACTCTGTCGGCCACGCAAAGAGGGAATTTTGAGCGTGCATTTTTGGGCAGTGCTCAAAAACTGAATGGACGTATAGTGAAATTCCTTGTTTGGCCATTCAAGAAACACACATGCGCGCGCACCCACTGACAGAGTGGCATATGGCTTAAGGAGAGAGCTGACAATACATGTAATCATTAAATTTGTGACTATCACTATTCTGTATGTGCAGAATAACACTGTATCTCTTTAGGGCTGATCTCTTACTCAACTGGCACGCACGCACGGACCCTGGGCTGGTGCGCACGCGCGCACCAACACATGCAGATGAGAGGATCGACTTTGCTGAGAAGATATATACCTATATTTTTACTTTAACCTTACCCTTCTCGAAAAATTACAAATCAAATATTTTCATATAGATGTTTCTACAAGAATCCATTCTTTGATCTACATTATCCGGTTCCACAGCCTGCAATTAAAAAAAACTAAAGACTCGCTTTTTTGGACATGATATTTATAGTTACGGTCAAAATTAGTTACAAAACATGCAGTGGGATTTGGGAAATGAATCTTTACAAAAGGTGTAAGAAGGAAATGGAAATCATCAGTTGTATAGTTGTATGCATGGTAGAATCTGTGCTTGAAGAATATTTCTACAGAGTTTTAAATTGTTAATTTTCTCTACTGTATCAAATAGCTAGCTACGATCGAGTGTCTTCAGGGCGGTTAAAGCTCAACACAGAATAAAATTCTTTTAGAATAAGATGCTATAATTTAATTGGGCTAAGTGTCGTGCTCGCTTTTGGCGTATTAGGATGTTTGTTGCAAGATGCTCGTGCAAATGTTGGCTTCTAAAGTATCCCTGCTTGTGCACAATGCAAACGATTTTTTTCAGCTGCTAATGTGGTCGTGTGCTCAAGTTGTTGGCAGGCGTACCTTGTTAACTACTAAGAGAATGGATCTTCTCCTATTCTCTTTCCACTGCCTCGATTGTTGTTTTAGGATCATGCAACAGTTACATCACCTTGTATCCCTCACGGGACATAGGCTGCCCACGACAGCCCTCCAGAGCCAGTCTGTGGCCTCACGGTCACTGCGCCAGGTACTTCTTGAGCCCCAATCTTTCGCCCTTTGGGTTCCATGAGATCGAGCTGGTCTGTTTGCGGAGGGTGTGGCCAAGCAGAGCAAAGCTGATGACAACTGTTTCCCCGTTCCGCCCCGCCACCTCCCGTTTTATGATCAGTGTTGGTGCCCCTCCATCAACTAGTAACTTCCAAATGTTGCATGTACCACAAGGACCTACAGGATCCGTGCAGGTACTGTGTAATGCTGTCTACTGCGTTGTGTACAGCTAGGAACTGCAGCAGTGTCTGCGACTGTGTGCAGTTCAGGTATGGTCAATGGTTTCTTTTGAATTTTTTTAAACCTGATCAGTTACTGAGTAGGTATACATCTTACTTATCAGTCTTGGTCAATGAAATCTATTCCTTATACAGGAGCAGACTGCTGATGCCTGCTTGTCTAACTCCATGTTCTTCCTATCTGCATGCATCGTATCAAGAACAAGATTAAAGAACCTGTATGCTATGAAAGCAAGAAACTGCCTATTGTTGATCTTGTGAAGTTACATTCCTTCTAAGCCCCACTGGTGTTGGTACAAAAAGAATCACTTCTGTCGTTTAAGAACCTTGCACAAAGAATCTCACTCAAAAATGAACACATTATTTGAACAAGTCGTGGGTTTATTTTAAGGACCACTAACAAACTGCTTTATATTTAGCAACATTTTTTATGTGAACTGGAGAGAAGTGCTGCTGTGCTTCACCCAGTCTGTGTTTTTCTGCAAACACATGAAACCCTGAGCACGTTTTGCCACGCCCCCCCCCCCCCAAAAAAAAACCTTTGCAAGGATGACACTGGACTTGGTGTTAAAACACCGAGCTTTCTTATACATGAATACCTAGGAACACCTAGAACATTGGAAACCCCAGCATGACACTCCAACTTGTAAACAGGAAAGGGATTGGCTGTTAGGTTGTTTAATCTCATGTAACAAACATAAGACCATTACTTCATTTAAAGGTAACTACAGAAATCTGGATCAAACAGAAAAAAAGAGCATCATTTGAAAGACAATCTTTGTCTCAAAAAGTGTGTGTGTGTGTGTGTGTGTGGTGGGAGGGGGGTATGGAGAAAGGAAGGATACTGGCTGAAAAGGGCAGGAGACTTGAGCACCTTACAGAAATCTTTAGACTGCCAACCCTGTAACTGTTGCCAGACACACAGAAGATATGTGTGGCTGGCATGGGATCTAAACCAATTATTTAATGACAAACCTATCAATATTCTAACAGCCACCTGTCTTAGGTCAAGTTTCAAAATTTGCACAGCTAGGTGATCCAGTTTCATTGATATCAACCAATGAAACTGGATCACAAAGTGTATAGTCAGTCGCAGAGCAGGATTGTCAACCAGGATGGTGAGAATGTGCAGAGTGAACTGTTATCATTGGACAAGCCTGCAAGACATGTGAGCAAGCAGCAATACAAATCCTGTCAGGATGCACGTTCTTAAGGCACTGTGTGCCAGTGGCACAGAAATGCAGATCAGCCAATACGCATAATTGAAAGAATACATGTAGAAGCAAATGTCGACAGCTTGAACACAGTGAGCATGTAATCATCTGTTAAACATTCACCCATCATCCCATGGTCTCATTTCTGATTCTTGCTATTCCTTTTTCGTTTCAGTCAATTACGATTTCTCCAGAAATGACCTTTTCATTTCTGATGACATCACCATCACCCTTGTAAGCACATTTCACTGTATGTGATGTGACCGATTAACTCACTCTCATCACTGCGCTGGAAAAGTGGCAGCTGGTGTATGTCCGTAGCGTTATCGCTGCACTTGGATTTCGGCGCTATGCTCACTATTTTGCGCCGACTAAAAACACGAAAGTCGTTCACTGGAAAGGGATGTCACTTGTGTTTTCCTATTCTAGAATCATTTCTCTACAGAGTTCCTTCTCTTAGACCACAAACTAGACAGGTTTTCAGAGTTCTGTGCTCTTTACAATGTGCTACCCAGTCACCTCGTGAGTGGGCAAAAATGACCGGCCGCCATTTTCGAATGTCTGGTCACAAACGTTTGAAAATTTATCGTCCGAAGACCACAAATTATACTCACTAACCTTAGTGAGGAGGGGAAAGACGATAAATGTGTGGATTACATTTCTGTGGATTACAAGTGCTGTAGATGGCTGTAATACGCAATCGAGTGTTTGGTGTCAATAAACACATAGACTTTACAGTTACTGAGTTAGGTAATTCAACACAGTCTTCCACACACCATCAGCAACAGACGGATTTCAGGTAGGAAATCCTTTTTCCACTTACATTTATCTTTCCAACAACGTTTGAAGAATGTTTCTAACTTTCATAGTTTTTTTAAAAACAATTTTTAGAAAATTGGTAAAATCACCCCAAAATGGTGCGACTGCAGTGAAGTCACGCATTGTAGGATGCGTGATTAGATTGGGTTAATAAAAGTTTCTAGCCCATCACGACATCAGTTGTCCACATGAAAGTGGTGTCTCATTAGTTCCCAAATAAAAAAACACATGAGCGAGTGAATTTGCATATCTCAGGGTATAGTTGGGCTGACTGACATAGGCATTTGTATCCCCCATTCTCACGTAAAACTTTAAGTGCATGTAAACTACACAGGGCAAACAGCTAGGTCTTAACAAACCACTCCTGTCAATGGCAGAGCAGACATGAACGCTTATGCAACCCAACCCTGAAGTATTACAAGCTAATGTGTGATAGTGTACCAGGGCTGGCTTGCATGAACGTTCTTATTCCCTTAAACCACTCTTATGACCAGAAGAGCAGATACGTACGCTCATGCAAGCCAGGCCAGGATTGCGCAAAGAGCACTTTGTGAACAGCAAATGTCCAAAAGAAATGCTCTACACAATTATCATGTGCATCTTTAACTTCTTTTTACTCTAGCTAAATGGCAAAGTATGCAGAGACATTTCTGGGAAATAAACCAGTTTAGTTTTGTGGTCACCTTTGACACAAGGGAACTGGACCAAGCTAAGACATGACAAAGACAAAGACAATCTACATGTTTCGGGGCACTACCCCTTCATCAGGACGACACAAGAACGACGAAAAAACGACAACAACGAAAACAGAAGAAAAAGACTTAGCTTCAGTAGATGTGGCGCATAGGCTGGACAGCAGGAAAATGACTAAGGGACAGCGAGTAAACAGGGTTAAAAAGAGGGGCAGCCAATCGCCCTCGCCAGGTACATCCTCTACATTCCCTCAGTATCTCACCCACCCTCCACCCTGCACAGCATACCCTACTCGCAGTTCCTAAGACTCCGCAGATTATGCTCCGATAATACAGATTTTCTCGAACAAGCCGATAGAATGGTAGATTTTTTCCTCGCCCGCAACTATCCTCCCAACCTTCTACAC
>SMGT01002719.1:19041-35281 GCA_004794575.1 Lanistes nyassanus
ACATCAAAGCTCTTGATGCTCGACACTACGCGTCGCTAGTTTTCTCCAGCTACGTAATCTTCCCTGAACAACTAACGCACACCTGGTCAGCCTGACACCTTCACGAATCCCACCCTAGCAGCCCCAGGGTATGTAACACCTTGCCCCTGGTTTCTAGGGCCAGAACCCCCGATCATAAGTGTAAACAGGGAACTAATCCTGGACTGGTGATGACGTGAGCGGCTAGATGGCGGCTTGAACAAGGGGATAATAGACCTTAATTAGGCCTGAGAGTCGAGGATGGTTCACACCTGGAATCTATGGTGCAATCTCCTTGACCCACCAGACCCCAACACGTGACATACTTCAAATGCTTTGTTATTTTAGAGGGACAGAACTTGTATCTCCTAGTGATCTGACACTATAGGGGATGGGTATAATGGTCATAGTATATACAGAATTGCATTCCATAGCCATAGAATTGCATTCTATAAATACATCATCCATTTTACAGCTATAAAACTGCTAATAGGTTGGGACAGTTTATTCTATATTTAGAGAACTCATTATATAATCAATGCAAGACTGGAAGTATACATTAAATTATACGTATACCATGCGCATGGTTTAATTATTGAATTAATTCTATAACTATATCGTTGTTATTCAATGAATACAGTTTATTCTATCTATGTTATGAAGATAAATTGCTGTGCGATTTATTCTATGTATATACACACATTGAAGGTTGAAGCTATAGAATGAATGTAGGTTAGTGGACCCTGAGGGACCTCTGAGAGACGCTTAGCACCAAGTATACATAGAATTCATTCTATGGCAAACAATGCGTATGGTATACATAGAATTCCTTCTATAGCAAACAATGCGTATACTGTACATAGAATTCCTTCTATAGCAAACAATGCGTATGGTATACATAAAATTCCTTCTATAGCAAACAATGTGTATAGTGTACATAGAATTTCATCTATAGCAAACAATGCGTATGGTATACATAAAATTCATTCTATAATTTCAACTTTTAATTGCACGTGTAGAACGAATTGCAAAGCAATTTCTGCTCATAATATCGACAGAAAAAACGTTCTGTCTTTGCTGAGAGTGACGCCGGGGGGGGGGGAGTTCTGACGAGGCATTATTATCAACCATGTTACGCGGACATGCAATATGCAATTTTTGTTGCCGATGGACACAGTCAAGCATTTGTGGCTAATAACGGTTTGTGCAAAAAAATCTCTCACAAACGCCATTGATAAACTGTTTGATCCGAACTCCTGAAGCTGATATTCTGGCTATGAGGAAAACTAACTTAAAAAAACAACAATTTTTTTTTGTTCTGTCAGTTGTTGTGGTTAGCAACCGAGATGCCCATGTGCAGCGCCTTGGTAGGTCACGGGGTTACGGACGCTCACGCAAGCCGGTTTTCAGACGAAATAGTCATTAGTAGAGTTAGAAACGCTTTTAAGAACGACAAGGGAGATAGGAATGCCCATGCAAGCCACCCCAGTACTGTGTGGTGGACCAGATTTTGTGAAATTCTTAGTTGCACCCGTGCACAGCCTCAGCGCATGTGTCCTTAGGGTACAAGTGTGTGTGCGGGCGGCGACTTTATGAACAAGTATCAGTTTCAACAAACTGGGCTTAAGGAAATGTTTGAACTGATGAAGCCTAACATTCCTCTAGCAGTCAACGACACTGAAGTAGTTGACACTAACCGCAGTTTCTGAAGAACGCCTGGTTTCAGATTCATCAATCCAGAACGAAAAGAACTAAAACAGGCACCACTTTGTTTTAAAAACCTGTAATCGCAATGTTTTAACGAAAAGGGACAGGCACTAGGGCTGATAAATCCAGAGCAGCAGCAAGTGAGTATAACGTGATCGATTTGGTCTGTTTCCGGTCACATTGTACCAAACAGACGTCTTGTAAAAAGCAGAAGTTAATGCAATAGAATTATGTTAATTATATATAAAATCAATTTAAGCAGCGATTTTAACTATAAAGCATGAACACATATTTTGCACTGCCCTATAAAGTATTTCAGGGATGCTAACTTAATTATGAAGAAATTTGTTCAAGCAGGCAAGTTGCAGACGGACGGACGGACGGACGGACGGACGGGCGGGCGGACAGGCGGGCGGACGGACGGGCGGACGGACGGGCGGGCGGGCGGGCGGACAGAGAGACTAGTACGGAGTATCTGTCTGTTAGGGATTTTGGTAGTACATGCAGACAAAAGCAGTGGCTCATGCATACACACACCCACATATGTTGATGGGAGACAACTCTTGGTTGTTGAAAACGTTGAAGATGTCTTCCCCTGCTGAAGGTTTCACATCCTGCTGGCTGTGGTTAATTTCGAATGTTCTCTAAATCTTTGACGAACATTTCTAATGTTCGCATCAAAACTCCCATTTCCCCGCCATATTTTCCTTGGCCTTTCCACCTCGATTCTGTCAAGAACCTGAACGTTGACGTTGTTTACCAACTGGTTCTTTTCGTTGGGGTTGGTATTGACTGGGACACATTTATAACAGTGACCCCTGACCTGCATTCGCTCAAGCAGAAAAGAGTCAAGGAAAACGTTGTGAGTTGTTAATAGGCACCACGCCAGTCTTTGTGACCCGACATTCATCCAGGTTCGTTTCCCCTACCAGACTCAACGTATGCATGCTGGTGGGGGATGGGGTGGGAGGTGTTAGCACATAAAATAGCAGGAACGCGCCACATCCACTGCAGCTAAGTCTTTTTCTTTTTCTTTTTCGTGTTTTCGTCGTTTTTTTTTTTGTCGTCCTGATGAAGGCGTAGTGCTCCGAAACATGTCCTTTTCTAGCTTGGTCCGGTTTCCTTGTTTTAAATTTAATGTGCCAAGAGCTAAAACGGATGTTGGAAGATGGTGGACATCGCTACATTGTGTTCAGCGAAAACAATCAAGAAGAGGTCAAAGAGAAAAAGAATCTCCCTCTCATGACCTTTATGGCAAATCCAGGTACGTTTTGTTTACATTTTAAATCAACGTCAAAATTTGAAGGAATACTGGATTGATACCGTTCAAGGAACATAGAAGTTGAAACGAGAAAAACGTACAGAAACAGTAAGTCAAAAATAGCCCTAACTCTTAAATTGAGTATTTGTTGTGGTGGTGTGAACAGAATTTATAAGACTATTCAGAAAGTACGTTATTTCAGAAACTGTTCTTTTGTACTAAACAACAGTGATGTAGTCGGATGTACTTTTTGTGAAATACCAGTATAATTGCTCTCGCAATGGTCTGGCTCACCTTTGATGGCATTCGAGAACTCTAGTTTACAGTTTGGAACAAACCTGGGGAGTTTGTAATATAACTCGGACACAGACAAGCGATGTGGAAAGGTCCCTAAAAATATCACTAAATACAAATGGAAAAGTCTCAATAGATTATCTAACGTATTAAATAGTACACCAACATGAAGCAGCACAATGTCCTTTGATTTGCTCTACACCATATCGGGCGTCGATTTGAAGAACGTTCTTCTTCTTGGACGTCCTGGAAGTGGGAAGAGATCCGGAGGCGACGCCGTAACAGGCCGGGAGGCGTTCAAAGTTAGAACACAAACATCAAGGCCGATCGGTTTCACAACTGAAGTTGACGGCTGGTTTTTACAGGTGCGTCTGAATGAAGCTGCGTTTGTCTACTAAAGACACAACGGAAACTCATGCAGGGGGAATACTGTCGACCTCCAAGATTTTCTCTTTCTTGTTGGTTGTGTGTGTGTGCATGCGTGCGTGCATGTGTGTGTGCGTGTGCGCGTGTGTGCTCCACCCTCCATCCTCCTTTCCCCTCATATTACAATGGTGATACGCTGCTATCAAGGGCGGAGAAACCAAGTCACGTGACGACCTGACAGGTCGTTATGTCAGGTCAGGGCAACATTCAGACTCGCTTTGTATTCAAGTCTCGAACACCTCGCTGCCTACCGCAGAACGGAAAAAAAATGTTTAGTTGGTGAAACTTCACACGCCCTAGTAAGGGGGCAACAGGAGGTCAAAGAAGTTTTACACAGCACAAGGGACAGAGAGAGGGAGTGGAGAGGCAGGGGAGAGGGAAGGAGGTAGCCCCCCGCCTTCTATCATCTTTGTACTTTCCTGTTTCTTTCTTCCTTTCTTTCTGTCTTTTCTTTCTTTTGTCTGTTCTACTCCTTTGTCTTCCTTATTTATCTGTTGAGCTCCAAGATTTTCTCTTTCTTGTTGGTTGGTTGTGTCTGTGGTGTGTGTGTGTGTGTGTGTGGTGTTTGTGTGGCGTGTGTGGTGTGTGTGGTGTGTGTGTGTGTTGTGTGTGTGTGTGTGTGGTGTATGTGGCGAGTGTGGGGTGTGTGTGCGTGCGTGCGTGCAACAATTTTATAGGTATATTAAGAAAATCCCATGGCAGCCTTTTGCATGTCTTAGTTTTACACTACAGTAATACTCTCAGCCACAAACCCTCTGCAACAACAAACGCACGCACGTACGCACCCACGCGTGTACAAACACATATCTCTGTTTGAGGCCACGGTCTATTCTTTGAAAGTCACTGATCCTGACTTGCAGCATTTTTTCTAATTTGAAGTTATTTGATACACCAGAAATATCAAGTCTGCATGTCCAACAACAACTAAACCGTTTGCTGCGTGTTCCAACGCCTTGTCCACATATCATCATCTTCTATGTCAGAGGAACTCTTGCGGGCCCGAAGACCTTGAATTGCTCAAAAAACTTCGCCGCTGTATCGAGGAACCGCTGCTGAGTCACGTGATCGTCGCTTACCTCAGGGACGTGGGGAGTGACTCAGCCATTCAAACCGATATGGGAAGACACGACAAAATTTACGAGGAAATTAGAAAGGAAGCTGGATGCAGACAAGGGTTATTGTTAACAGACGGGTGAAAAAGAAACAGATGTTCACAGAGCACATCAAACAGTCCTTAAAAGGATGAACTGAAACTGTCTAGATGTTGGAGTTCTGTCAGCTGATCGCCGTTCCTTTAATAAGGCAGGTGTTATTTTAATCAGCTTTCACAGGAAATATAGCAGTTTGATGTATGGGTAGGTTACATTTCGATAACGAAGCAAAATTTGTTACCCCTTTGTTTTTAGAAATAAAGAGTATTTGTGGACTGAGGTTTGCATTTTCAACATAATCGATATAATTCTTTCATTTCGTTCAGTCTCTTTCAGCACCCAATTTTAATCGTGAAACATTTTAAGATTTGTGCATAAAACAGATACATTGCTAAATATGTTCTGTTAATAGTAGGACATGGGTCATTTCTCGAACAGAGGACGGCTTTTCGCTCACCATTCTCTCGTGCGCACCCACTTTTATTCTGACATGAGACAACAATAATATAGTTTTTCTGGGAGACTTCACTCACTAACAATTTATTGTATTCTATGCTGCTCAAAAGAATTGAAAAGTCACTTGCACTTTTGGAAGTCAGGTATTTGGAAACTCACAATCCGCCCCCTTAAATTTGGAAGCACTTTTGCTCATGCCGCAACAGTGAAAGTCAGTGTGCGTGCTGGCATGTTCGTGCGCACCACAGAATGCAGCCAAGCAAGATGCACAAATGTATTCAGATCGAAGGCATGCATGTGACAAAGAAAAACTGAACGGATGAGGAAAGCACCTGTAAACCATGCGTCATGTGAGCAAAATTCAGAACAAATGACAGCTGCTTGGTGTGAAAACAGTAAGAATAACAGATTATATGCACCAGGTTAGGACAAAAACAGACACAGGCACAATTCAGCAGCTGGTGGGTATTTATGGACGTGGTCGCAAGAGAGTTTGTAACCATGCCTCTTACAAGACGATTCAGTGATAGTATCGCGGCAGGAGGACCTTGTGGCTGTTAACGGTGGATTGGGAGTATGCAGTTCAGTCCTTGGGAGATTGTGAGACTGGTACAACCCGACAGAAAGCGCCAGCAACACTCAGTATATATACATAGAGAGAGAGAGGGGCAGTGATCTTGGTGTGCAGGGCTGCGCGAGCCTAGTGTTGAGAAGTTGCGACGTAGGACTGCAGTCACTTCAACATCATACTGTACTTGATTTAACAGTTCAAATAATCTTACTTATATTGGATAGTGTAAACAAATTCACTTTGTGAAAAGAAAGGATGCCGTATAAACCCCTTTCAGCGAGTGAATTGATTACACATATTGCGCTCCCAGCACATTTTATGTCATCCGATGATATCATTGTGGAAAAGTCTAAGTATTACATTGGTTCACTCCCTTGCAGACCTTTTAAAACTGAATGCAAACAGTGAAAAACTGCTTGGTGTTTGACTAAAGGACGAGTCACAGTCTTGAATCTGCATGTTACGATATTAATGTTTGAGAGCCTCCTACCAGGCGCACAGGATGAGCAGATGACTCTAGTTATCAGTGATAAAAGAATCACACTTAATCACCCCCTCATCACTTCACGGTTTACAAGAAACAAGTCAAACCTGGTCAACCTTAACTTTTAACTTTGAGACGTATGTGAAAGTCTTACAATGCACACATTCATGCATCTAATCATACAAGTATGCATATAATTATGTTTTAGAATTTTTCAGCAAACATTTTAAAATTAATTGTTATAGTTAAAGTTAATTATTGCAGACTATGACTTTACGGTATCACATAAAGTACTGTTGTGAAAAAACCAACTTACAAATAATTTTGTATTTCTGCAATTTAAGGCTTGATCGCTGCATTAGCTTTCCACTGCAGCCTAATGGCCCAAACTCTGAAGTGAAATTAGCTTTCAAATTCCTGTCGTTGTTTATCTTAAATTATTATTAGTCTTCCTTTTCCGCGTAGATGCGTTCACTTACCTTGTCTGTTTGCATCATGAGTTCATAACAAGCACAGCCCTCCAGCACCCACCTACATGGAACTTAAAATCAGTGACCCCGGCCTGAAATTCAGTCTGAGCATGGACATTGTCAGTCACAATTAGGAACAGGTAGAAATATACAAGAAAAACAGGTGACTGCCGCTTGGAGGAAAACCCTTTCTTAAATTTAAAACAAGGGAACTGAACCAAGCTAAGACATGACAAAGACGAAGACAATCTACATGTTTCGGGGCACTACGCCTTCATCAGGACGACACAAAAACGACGAAAAACGACAAAAAAGAAAACAGAAGAAAAAGACAGCTTCAGCAGATGTGGCGCATGGGCTGGACAGCAGGAAAATGACTAAGGGACAGTGAGTAAGAAGGGTTAAAAAGAGGGGCAGCCAAACGCGAGGTGGGTAGGAAAGAGTGGGGTGGAGAGGGGGCGGGGTGGAGAGAGAAGTGCAGGTAAGGGGGCGTCAGTGTGGGAGAGGAGTCAGAGAAGAGAGAGAGAGGAGGTGTCACATGTCACTCCTAGGATATCACCTGTCACTCTCAGTTTAGCCTGCTAGCTCCTCCCCTTCTCTTCACACCTAGGTAGGGAGCGCTACCCCATTGGTCATGGCAGCTGCCCTGCTCCACCTAGTCCGACCAGAACCGGTTTAAGCCAGGTTAATGCGTCAGAACGCCTACTACTTAAGGAGGTAAAAACGCGATTAGAGACATACATCGATACACACGGAGAGAGACAGGACATGGAGAGAGAGACCTAGGGAGACCTAGTGAAAGCAGACACGTGTAGACCCACGGACCTCGACCCCTCGCCATCTTAGCCAAATACGTGGAAAGTGTGAAGAACTCCAGTTTCGCCAGATACACAGGGTGTATTGCGCTGACACGCCGACATAATGACGTGTAAGTTGACTACTGGATGTGCCTTTTACGTAAAGGATTGCTCTTGCCATAGATTATCTTAGAGTCTGGGACTCGGGTTCATAAGATAGGTGGTTTTATCCTGCGGGAGACAGGAGACGTCATAAGCTAGTTGCCGGGCAAGTACGCTAAGAGGGTACAGAGAGAAGTGCGGTTCGTGGAAGTGTCTTAGCTTCATAGTTGGTCGTTGAATAGCTTTCGAGCTGTGTATTGCAGTAAAGCAGTTGTATCACTAGTGACAAGAGCAGGTGCTCTGTCGTTGGTCACTTATTGATTCAGTTTGTATAGCTTCAGAGTTGTGTATCACAGAAGTAGTTGTTTCAGTAGTGACAAGAGTAGGAGCTCTGTTGTTGGTCACTTACTGTATGTGTGTATTGAGCGGGATCATAGGCCGTTTTTGCAGTTTGATTCCCCCTCTGGAGTTTGATTATCTCTTTTGTCTGATTCCACGTGGTATGACGTCATCAGGCAGCGTCTTACCCTAGACACGAGCAAGATGATTCTTTGTAAATATTCTGTAGATATATTTGATGTTGTCGAGTCAGTTAGTGTATGAAATATATGTTGAATAACGGTTCGCTGCAGTTGTGTGTTTTACGAGGGTGGGGGCTCTTGAGCAAGAAGTGTTTTGCCTGTGTGAGACTGAGCGGACGTGTCAGAGTATGAGAATCTTTTCCCTCGGTAGATTTCTTTAGTTATTCACATTATTTCATAGCGTCGTCACCCTCTGCTGTAGAAATCATTGACCTGTTGCAGTAAAGGTTTCGGTGACGATTGCTCAATTAAATCTACATTTTACGAGATCACCATAAAGGTTTGTCCAGTAATTCTGAGAAGTCGAGTCCAATAAGTTAAGGTACGGCCCGCCACGTCACAGGAGGAGGGGTGTGGGGGTTAAGAGAAAAGGAGGGAGGTGGAGGGTCAGTGTTTAAGTTTGAGACCAGTGGGTGCCATGGTACCAAAATGGGTAATGAAGTAGGACTCCATATTCTTACGGTCAATGGAATCGCACTTCATTTTCCAGATACCACAGACCCTCATGTCAGCTGTGTGTGGGGGTGTGCTGAAATGCCGTCCAACTGGTGTGTTTCTGCAGTGTTTAGTGTCAGCTAGATGTTCTGTGAAGCGGGTGTTGAGTGTGCGTTCTGTCTCACCGATGTAGAATAGAGTGGAACAGAGGGTGCATGTGATAGCGTAGATGATGTTGCTGTTAGTGCAGATGAAGTGGCGCTTGATGACAAAAGTGGTGTTGGGTGTGTGGAGTGTTGTGTCGGTGTTTAGGTAGGGGGGCAACGGGGCACATTGCATGGGGTGGAGCCGCAGGATGGGGGGAGGGTGGTGGTGGCTTTGAGTTTGGAATGTACTAGAAGATCTCGCAGGTTCTTATCCCGCCCAGATGCTAGGAGGGAATGTTGTTTGAAGAGGTGGAGTTCAGATTTAGACAGTATGGGCCAGTTTGAGAGGAGGATCCTACGTACTGGAAGGTTGTGAGGGTGGTGGGTCAAGACGGCGATCGGGCGAGGTTCCGTGTGTCTGGAATGGTGGGAGGGTTGGAGTGTGAGTGCATGTGGAGTTGCGGCAGCTTTCTGTTTTGCAGAGTGTAGAAGGTTGAGAGGATAGTTACGGGTAAGGAAAAAGTCTACCATTCTATCGGATTGTTCAAGGAAGTCTGTATCGTTGGAGCATAATCTGCGGAGTCTTAGAAACTGCGAGCAGGGTATGCTGTGCAGGGTGGAGGGTGGGTTTCCACTCATCTCACCCACCCTCCACCCCTCACAGCATACCCTACTCTCATGCGCCACATCTACTGAAGCTAAGTGTTTTTTTGTTCTGTTTAGTTTTTTCGTTTTTTTTTCGTCGTTTTTGTGTCGTCCTGATGAAGGGGTAGTGCCCCGAAACATGTAGATTGTCTTCGTCATGTCATAGCTTGGTCCAGTTCCCTTGTTATAAATTTAACAGGTATGTCGTGGTATTGTCTCTGTCGTGTCTAGGGGTATGGCGCTTATGTGTTTTACTCGTCTGCTCGTTGACTAGAGTTATCACAACATAAAAATGTGTCAAGAAGGGGGAAACTAACACTGCAATCGCTGCCTAATTTAATCAATTTCCAATCGGCTCAAGCCCCCAACCCCTTGCTTGCCACGCGCACAGCTTAATAAAAGAGGGCAGCGATAATACACTATTCTATTTATTTACAGTTACAACAGAATATTTCACTACACAAGGAATGATGCTCCAATATACATCTACTGACATATGTAGAACAATCACTCGCACTCTCATACATTCATCCCAGCGCTATACGTATCCACACGTTATTGACCAGGTTATGAATTTTACCGTACCGATACTTCACTTCGGTAAACACAAGAAAACTTTATCCTTTCCGTACTAAAACCTCTCTGAATATGACGTCACGTCGACGTCTTAACACACAATCAGATCGACCGACGATCACACAAGAAATAACCGTTTCTACAAACCGACAAATCAACAAATTTGATTTACTATCGTCTAAGTTTGTTCCTCTAGCTTTGAGCTACGGTCGTGTCCTACACTGTACGTAAACTCACTTTCACGATGCTGGATAGGAATACCGCAGACGCCACGTCTCTCAGCTCCACAATCACAACACCGGTCCAAATTGCCCGAGTTCCTTTCCTGACTGGCAAGAGTCACCCCTGTTGCAGAAGCACTGCTGGTTCTCTGTCCACGTCGTGGATAATGCCTGTACTCGTCTGTAATACCTTCGTCCTTCAGCATACGGCAATCGGCATACGGCAATCGGCATCGGCGACAAACATTCGCGGTCGGGTGCCTATATACCCCTCAGCGCGGTCTTGCAAGAACAACCTAGCAGTTCGGGGAGGTGGTCTGTAGCCCGTGGAGGGTGGTTCGCCCCCACCCCGCAGCCGACCCCCCCTCAGGGTGACGGGTCAACCGGGGGACGGAGTGCGGGTTCCCCTCGCTCTTAGCCTGACCACCTTCCTCACTCCACCGCGCACTGTCTCCTGGCTGTTTTGTCGAGCCAATCGGGTCGCCCGTAACAATTTGCTCTACCTCCTGATTGGGTAGGCAACTAGACGCCGGAAAAATCATAACAAGGTAGAAATGTGTAATTTTGGACTTACCACATATTTTTGTATGGTAGTAAATGGGAGTTTGGTAGAGTAATCACAGTATACGCAAGATCTACTGGTGTGAAGGTCTTCCGGGGAGTGGGGGGTGGGGGGGGGGGCTGGATAGCTCAGTTGGGAGAGCTGCGAACTAGAAGGTGGAATGCTGCTGGTTCGGCCAAGGTGTGGCCAAGGATTATTTCCTGAAGTTAAACATGGTGCAAACTCCATTCGGCCATTTCTACTCACATTAAACTGCCTGTCCGCACTGGCCATCTTACTGCAGCTATCAGTCTGGTGGTTCTTTCAGTGCATAGCTTAGTGATAGGACCCCCACCCCCATAGTGCGAAATCACCGTCAGGTGGAAGCACTGTCCCTCTAAATAACCACCACCACCATCGTGAAGGTCTTCATTCACGATTTCTCTGTGCATTCTATTTCGCCGAATCTCGCCATGCACCTAATAACCGGGTTCGGTCAAATAATCGGGTCTCAGAATGTACATTCCCTAGAAGCAGTGTACAAAGAAAGTAGGTGTTCAAAAACTGGGATTCGGCACACGGCCGTTTGTAGTTATGACGAGTGAGCTATATATGAGTTGGATAAGATTTATTTTTAAATTAAAACTAAAGGATTCTGTTGTGTATTAAATTTGTAGCCCATCTTCTTCTATGACTAACTTCACTCGTTATGGAAGCATAATGTTCACTAAGCATAGGGCACTATAATCACAATAATTATCATAGTCGTTGTCACCCTCGTCTCTCACGCATAAGTACAACAATTTTAATTCGTTCTTAAAAGACTTTATTAGACTGTCTGAGATTATATTTTTCTGAAGAAAAATGTGTCCTATAAAATATCTAGTAAACTAAATGACCTAGTTTGCTTTCTTTTACAATGTAATAAAAATGTAATTCATATGTGCAAAGATAGTAAGAACTAACAGTTTTTTCAGCTGGTATTGCTCACTGCCATGAATCCATATTGGTTCCAACTTGAACAAGTAGACACTAATGCAATTCAGCTGGACCGAGAGCCGATCGTTTTCCAGATATATTGTACTGTTTGATAATAAGTGTTGTATATACAGAATAGTCTTTTTTGTTTTTTTTTGGCAGTGATTTGAAAGCACATTGTTCTTTGTTAGCGGTGTGAAAATTGCATGAATGGAAAAGAACAAAGAAAAATGCAACCCTCCAAAAGGCGTATTAACTTTTAGAGAATTGTGCACCACCATTCTTGTTTCTCGGCTTCCTTCGCAATCCCGCTTACAAGTTCTGGCTGTTTGCCTTCCACAATTTCTTGCCTGACGGCTCGTATTGCCACTTCCTTATCGCAGCCATCTTTCGCTGCCCTCTTTTCAACCACTTCCTCCAGCAGTCTGTTGATCTCCTCTGGAACAGCATAATGTTGTCCCTTGTTCTTGTCGTGCACTTCCTGCAAATGCATTGGAAAAACAAGTTCGCTTTACAGCTCACTCTCCATACACGCAAAGACAAAAACACAGATCTTCCCATAAAACTACAGGAAGAAAGAACAGCCGTTGAGAGAAAAGAGAAAGGACACTGAGGAGGCAGAAGGAAAAAGGAAGAGAAGAGATGACGGAAGAATGACCCAATCAAAGAAGCAGACCAAGCTGACTCTAAAGACCGCCAAACGAAATATGAGAAAGCTAACAGGGTTTATAAGAAAGCATCTAGTACCCCAGGAAGGCCCGTTCCACAAACCTCGTCGACTTTAGGAAGGCTTTGACAGAGTATGGCACAACTGACTTTGGCACATAGTGCGGTCGTTCAAGATCGAAGAAGAAACAGTGCCAGTCATTTAAACACTCTAGGAGATCTCTAGCGGTGATGTAAATCTAATAACAACCGAGTAAACGAAAAAAGGGATCGGACAAAGTTGATTGCTGTTGTTGGTTCGCTCCAACCTCTTTCATGAAAAGTGTATGCGTGAGAAACTCCAAGAACACGCTTGCGGCATTTCAGTAACGGTAGAGTTATTTCCCACCTGCGTTTCGGTGATGGCATCAACCTTCTGGGTGGTAGAAACTCAGAACTGCAGGAACAGACATACAGGCTCGTAGAACAAGCAGAGGCTTATGCAATAGATGTGAGCTGTAAGAAAAGCAAAGTGATGATCAACAGCACAAGTGACACTCACGCAGATGTCACTATCGAGTATAGAAGTTAACATTAGTCCTTGCCACAGCTGCGCCGACAAATCTCAGCAACTTTTGGAGAAACAGCAACATCAGTTTCCTCACCAAGAGCAAGATCTACAAAGCCCCGATCGTCTCCATCCTGCCGTATAAATGTCCAAACTGGACACTGACAGCTAAGGAAAAAAACATGGTAGCCCTTATGAACAAATGTTTCCACAAGCTCCTCCGTGTGGTGAGCTAAGGGATGGAGAGAGTGCTGGGGTAAACTAACCTCTGAACTAAAGGAGGGGGAGGGATGCAAACCTTCGTGGCACGCGCACAGACCTCTCTCACTGCCTTTAATAATCAGGGCCGCCGGTTGTCCGGCGTACACAGCCACACGCACAATCGTCCGTCACCTAGCTGCGGGGCACTGATCGCGCGTCGGGTCACTCACGCGAGACCCACACACTCGGCCAGCCACACTTTCGCTAGTGGGAACACGTCACACCAGGTCAACACAAATACTAAACAATCAGCTACCGCTTGTCTAATGGCTCAGCCCCCACCCACTAGCGTTTCCCCGACTACTACACAACGAAAGACAACACCTGGCGTGAACAATAACAAGAAGAACTTAATACAGTGCAAGTAAGTGTGCTCCACAATCATGTGTAAGTGAAATTACTGGGACGATCCCCTTATGCAACACAGACAACGTGTCTGATAACCAATCAAAATGCAAGCACAACCGTAAATCTATGGCTCGCCTACGTTATGCTTACAAATACTAATTCTAACGCTTTACCGGCCTAAAACTGACTACGTGCTTATGGTACTGTTCTCTGCTAACTTGCGCAACACATGCATTAAGTCATACGCAACAGATACCGCCGTCACACGTAACTATGCCTACACTACGAAGCAGCTGCAGGTTACGGTACACTAGCTTCGAACGGGTCTACCGCACAACCAGCTATCAGGTACTTAACTGGATAACGCTGCGCTGACCGTTGAGATGTGGAAGCAGATTCCTCGGCCGAAGACACGCACAGGACTTGGCGCTCACAAATTCTGCTCTCCCGTCGCTCCTCTACTGCTCACACAGAACAGGGTCCACTCCTCGACTAGTCGGAACTTACAGGTGTACGAACAAGCCGCCACGACGCTGCACTAGCCGAGTTCCAGAGAAAGACCTAAGGGTTGGAAAACCCCTACCTTATATTGGCCTAGGGCCACCTAGCGGCAGACGCGTTATCGGCAGGTGGTCAGATCGTTCGGCCACCCCTGGACATTCGCCACCCCCACCCCCGTCGGGGTAGCGGGTTTTCCCCTCTCTGATGTCCGGCGGAGACCTGTCTGGGTAGCAGGTTTTTCCCTCTCAGAAGTCGACCGCTGCCCGACCACTGACCCCCCGCACCGACCACAGTTACGCAAACCTAGTGGCCTCTGCCTCACTAGCTATTATCTAAGACTCAGGAAAACCCTGCTATCATGGCTCTTGCCAAAATTCCCATGATACTCCGAATCTCCTCGGTGGAACACAAAACAAATGTGTATGTCATAAAAAAGTAGACAGACTGGCAGGTTCGCGGGAGCTCATCTCTGCCTTAACCAGAAAGCTGGAGTGGTTCAGCCCAACTGATAATACTGTTGCTAAGACTATGAAAGGGAGAGGGAGAAGAGGAAGGCAAAAGAAACACTGCGTTCGCAGCATCAAGGAACAGACAGCATCTGGGATTCCAAGTCCGTTACGGTGTAACGAAATTGAGACCTGGCGTGTAAAACTAGCCTTGTTCACTCAGTTTAAATTGGAGGGTAGTTCATTTAGTTCAAAGAAGTAAATTTCGTGCTCTCCCAGAGAACAATATGTACTGGGGAAGAGGGAGGTTAACTAACCTCCATGCTGGTCCAAGAGTCAGGGACAGCAGGCAACAGCTTGATGACAAGCCGAGCACGATTGTACCAGAAGTGACCGGGAGGTGAACTTGGGAACTCGAGAAACCTAAACAGTGCTCTGGCTGTCTGTCATCAGTTCATGAGTAAACATGCACGTGATGCTGTTTACAGGGAGAGAGGCACGTGGGGAGGATAGACCACGTGATGTAGAGGGCGCTGGAGTAGGGAAAAATAAAAAGGTGGACTTGAGAGAGGAGAAAAACTTTTCAGACTTGGAGATTCAGAGCATATCAAGAGAGAGAAGGATACAGACGGAAGAAGCTTGTTCGGGCTTACGCCCAACCCTTAGGGCTTATGCTTGCCTGGTCATGGGACTTAGAAAGTTTTGACCATGAAGGCCCAAGGCAGGAGTTAGCAGGCAGAAGATCGGAGGGGCACAGTGGAGGATGGGCCACAGGGCTATCTTCTATATGCGCCTCCGCTGCAGCTGTACAAAGGGGCTATACTCTGGAAGAAGCCACAGCCTTTAGCGGCCAGGAAAAGTTAGAAAATAGAGAAGAGCAGGCTTCAGTCTGTGTCACTAATAAGGTAGACAGTAGTGAGAGAGAAGAGGTCCTATAAGATAGCCACTAGACTATGGACCAGGTTGCATGAGAAGCCGGCCACCACCTGCAATGGTTTATGTTCAACAAATAAAGTTCGGGATGCGCACTCCCGAGTTGGCGTCTTAACGAGATTGGATGAGTATGGTGCATGTAAGGAAGAGGCGGGTGGAGAACGGAAGTGTTACATAAGGATAACAAAAGACAGACCAGGATGGCAGAGTTTGCTAAAACTTGCAAACTAGTGCATCTGCTTTGTTTATATAGACCACCCCCCAGCAGAAAAAACAAGCTGACGGACATGATGTTTCTTTCGGACTTCAGCGTTATTGCAACATTACTGGCGGATCTGCCGTAGTATTTGGTGATATGAATACGCACTTTGATGACTCTAATCACCCGCTCACAATCAAGATGTGTGAACTGCTTGATGTTTTTCGTTTCACCCAGTCTGTCACCCATCCAACGCATGTAAAAAACCACATTCTCGATTGGGTCATGCACAGACCAGAGGACAGCATTGTAGAGTCGACTACAGTCTCCACGACGTTATCATCAGATCATTATTGTGTTCAGTTTAACTTAATCATCCAATGTCCGAAGCCAACTCAGCTGTTTATAACCACACGCCCCGTTCGTTTGATGGACCTGGGCAGTTTCAAAACAGACCTACAGAACATGTTGTGTGGTCC